>JACCIB010000725.1:0-95790 GCA_018906965.1 Philotrypesis tridentata | reverse complement strand
TTTTGTTTTTTTTTAATTTTAACTCAGGCATAACCCCTTAAGGTAATAGCTGTGCGAACCGAGGAGCAATAACAATTAAATCTTTCCGTTGAATATTGTGACGGTTTTGCCCAGATGGGGCTTATATTGTAGTTAATGTACAAGGGAGAATTTTTCCCGGCGTAAAATTTTATTACGGGTCGCTTTCGACGGCTGTCGAAGGCGGCTCGGTGATGTGCTGGGGAAAATTTTCGTGCGAGAGAATTTATGACTGAGTTGTATGTACGAGTGGGGGAAAAAAACTTTTCCGACGAAAAAAAATTTTATTGCGGTCGCTTCTAACGGCTGTCGGAGGCGGCGTGGCGATGCGTTGAGGAAAATCTTTGGTAGCGAAAATTTACGATCTCCGCTCGTACTGTACTAATAACACTTAAGCTTTGAAAGTTTTTTCGGCGCAGAGAATTTACGTGTGTTCCCTTGCGGGCGAAACAATGAAGCGACTGTACGTTGTTTTTTTTGAGTTTATGACTATTGTAGCCGCGCAACCTTTTACCTCTGTGCTCGAGTGCGTCTCGGGTTACGCGTGTGCTTACAAAGTACGCGCGCGCGGCGATGCGCGTAAGACTCTGCGAGTCTGTGCTTGCTTAGACGCGGCCCTTTGTGTATGAGAAAGAGAAAAATATCACGCGCGGGCACAGAGGTTAAAAAAGGAAAATCCTGTAAACGCTTGCGACGCTGCGGTTACGTTGGATTTTTTTACCTTAGAGCTATTCTTCGCGTTCTGAACGGCTGGCTGCTGATGGAAGCGGCGTCTCGGCTGTGCTGTTGATGCTGCTGTGCTGACTGTGTACGGCTGTGCGGCGATGTTGTTGTTGTAGGTGGCGAGGATGATGCTGCTGCTGTGCTGCTGCTCTCCTCTGCTGTGTATGTCTCGACGCTGTGACTGCTCTGCTGCTGTGGGCTGCTTCCCAGGCGTCGGTGGCTGTGCGTGTGTGCGCCGGCGTGCCTGCACGCACCACGTTGAACGCTATCTCGCCGGCGTGCCTGCACGAGATAGTTACGACGAAGGGGCGAGGTGTCTTCGCCTCGTCGGAGTCCTGTGTGTTGGTGTTGCAGGGCCGAGAGCCTTCGTGGCGCGAGTGTTGTAGTTTTCGCGACACTTAGCACTTGCACTTTGTTGCACTGTCGTGGTTTGGCGACGATACGCTTGCTGTTGCGCGCGTAAAGTTTTTCAAGATGGCGCCTGCCGCCTGTTGCTCCTGCCTGCGTATGCGGCTCGCTTCGTAGGAGGCTTTTGCTCTGCTTCCTCGGCGAGACGTCCTGGTCACCAGTGAAGTGGGAGGGCAGGGATGCGTGGGGCTAGCGGGGCATCCGCGATATAAAGCCGTTGGTTCAGGTTTGTACGTAGTATCTTTATTCTGTTGGTTCTGTGTTGCCAGTGGTGCTCGGTGGTGGTTAGTGCTCGGGCTCTCAGCGTGGACTGACGCGCAGGGGGAAGCGGGGCGAGCTCGGCGCTCGAGCTGTTCTCTCTCTCTCTCCCACTCTCTCTGCCGAGAGGTGCTGCCGCCGTGCGGGCTGTGTCCCCACATACATGAAGGGGGGGCAGGGATGCGTAGGACGGCTGAGGTATCCGGGGAGTAAAGCCGTAGGTTGGGTTTGTACGTAGTGCCTTTATTCCTCTGCTTCTCTCTGTTGCCAGTGTGCTCAGTGGTGCTTAGCGCTCGGGCTCTCAGCGTGGACTGACGCGCAGGGGGGGCGCGGGGCTGGCTCGACGCTCGAGCTGTTCGCTCTCTCTCTCTCACACTCTCTGCCGAGAGGTGCTGCCGCCGTGCGGGCTGTGTCCCCACACTACTCCCCTCGAAATTTTTTTTTTTTTTGGAAAAAAAATCGGGAAGTTGTGTGGTTTTCTGATTCTAAAAATGATTCCTGACTCCATGATTAAGCTTTTGATTTGAATGTATGGCTTCTGACTCAAAGATTATGAGTTTAATTTGAATACAAGTGAGTTTCTGACTCTGAGATTATGAATTTAGTTTGAATGAACGATTTCTGACTCCAAGGTTATGGGTTTACTTTGAATACGTTGTTTTCTGACTCCGTGAATTTAGATTTTACTTGCATTGTTTGTGATAGAGAGAGTTTCCTAAGTGGGGTGATTTTACTGTTTCTGCGCGTTGGTAAGACTTTTACATTGATTGAATTGCAGCTGGCCACTGGCGTTACATGATGGTTGTACATTTTTGATTGTGAACAATAGTCGGATTTGTAGCTTAGACGTTAAGTAACAAATATAGGTTTACAAGTTTGGTTGATTTACAAAGTTGATACATTTTGATGTGGAAAAAAGTCGGTTTTGTGTCTTAAACGTTAAGTAACGATGCGTAAAGGATTTTTTACTTAAACTAATTATACATTTGAGAATAACAATGAGTAGAAAAATATATATAGTTACATTAGGCGTTAGATTTGTGGATTTGGTTTTACAATAGTTTCTTTGGGTTTTACTGAAATACTTGATGATGCTTTACTAAATTAACTTAATACTAGTTATTGAATACTTAATTTCTATTGCTTACGTTCTATAGAGCCGTGGCTCTTACAAGTATGTAAAAAAAGGTTAAATGGTGAATAGGAATGGGAGACGGGATTTGGGGGACTGGGGGGCTAGCCGCCTCGGGAGAGAAGAATGTCCTCCCCTGCAGTGACCAGGGTGACCCGTAAAGACCTGCTTATGTTTTCGATCTGTCTTGACTTAGCTAGTTTTAGCCTCTTGAATGTAATGTTCACTCTATCGCAGCCTTGAATGGTTCCTCTCAATCTCTCGATGTCACCGTGATTTAGGGCTCTGGAGTGGCGTCGGCCTCTGTGATTTGTGACTACTATGTTGAGGTTCGGTTGTGCCGATAATGACCTCAATGTCTCGATTACTCTGCCGTGATATTCGATGACTAACGCAGAGAGCTTGTTGTTATTTGAGTAGTTGATTGAGGTGTCCAGTACTATCCCTTCTATGTCGAGGTGCTCAAGGTTGGGAGCACGATCGGCAATTTGTTGGATCTTAGACGCGAAGAAGGTGTTGTGTCGGAGTGACAGGCTTCGAAGTGTGTGTGTGGTGTTAAGGTCAATTTGCAGGTACCTTACGTCGCTGAATTCGCGGGTGGTCCAGTACTCTAGGGCGAACTCCTCAATGCTGTTATTCGGGCCCATGACCGTCTCCATTACCGAAAGGATGTGCGGGATTTTCCCGGTACAGTCCTGCAGTTTGACTTTGGACAGTTTCGGTGCACTGTTAATTACCGTTGTCAGGCTTTCTGCATCTACGTTGCTGCATTCTGTGAACTGTATGCTTTGTAGTATTTCGCTGTTTTTCAGGTTGATCAGAGTGGCGTTGCGATTGCGGACGAAACTGATGTTGATGAGGTGTGCGGTTGGGAGTGGTGACTCTTTACAATTTGGAGTGTCTCCGAAGATGAGATTTTTGACTGCGCAGATGTTTGTGATTGTGGCACACAGCTGAGGGGTGGCCTCGACTGCGGTCAAATCAATCTTGTTTATGATGATGGGGTCGCCTCCAGGTCTCCATCTATCATTGAGAAGTGTCAACACTCCTGCCGTGCCTGGCGCCGTGCTTCGGTCCGCAAAGCGGTATGACTTGGCTGAGAATTTTCTGTTGTCCTTTCTCAGCAGGTCGAGGGGGTTGTTGCTGTGCTTATACCTTTCTGCCGAAGGGTCAATCTCGACAGTCATTCCTTCCAAAGTTTTTAACTCTCCTGTGGCTTCGTACAGGTTGAGGTAATCTGTGCCCTGGGAGTGCTCTGCGATTAACTTGGTTACTGTGGTGCAGTGCAGTACTCTTAACAAGGTGTCGGGGATCTTGACCTTCGGCATCTCGCTCTCTGTTGGTGTGCCAGCGTTGATGATCTCGTCGTCGGGGCGGCAGCGGATTTGTGATTGCCGTCCAGATCGGTCGGTGAAGGTGAGCTCACCTTTGATTGAACGGATTTGAGTTCTTACCGAACCGGCCAGTGTTTCGAAGACCAGTGACGCCTGAGTGCCGCCGCGTCGGCGTTTACTCTCATCCTGTCTGGTGTTTGTGAGTTTGACGATGTCGAAGCTATCCACGTCTTGTGCTTCCAAACAAGCGCGCAGTTGGTTTCTGGTTAGCTTGTAGTGGATGTTGTACATGAAGAGTTGTCGTACCGGGATGTTGTTCGTCACTGCTATCGGTGATCGTACCGTTAGCGTGACGTCGTTGGCCGGGTAGCGTGCTCTCAGTATTTGCGTTTCTCTGCGGTCGGTTTTCCTGCGCAGTTCTTGTTGAAACTGTTCGAGGGCCAAGTCCGCGTTGAAGCAGTCCGCTTTGATCGCGGGGTCCGCGGAGCGGTTCTTGTACTGTTGCAGTAGCTCCCGTTGCTCTTCAATTCCTTCCATGCTGCTGAGTGAGTGTGTGAGTCACTTTTCTGCGAGGTGAACCTACTCTCAGTTGTCTTGGGTGGCACCTCCGGGAGGGGACAACTGTCCTAGGAGACGGTGACCCTGGTGCAACTGAGCTGGTGTTGCCTGCTAGAAATTGAATGACTTTATTGCCGCTGTAACTTGTTTGAGAAAGTTACGCGGTTTCTCTTGAGAATGTTTGGGATGTCTTTTTGCCGTTTGACGCGGGGTGATGTTTGTGTGTCTGCTCGCGTCGCGGGGGGTTGAATGGCGGGTGCGCACGGTGCGGGTTGAATGCTATTTTGTTGTTGATCGGTCGAGTCGGATGTGTCAGCTTGCGCCGCGGGAGGCTGAGCCGCGAGGTTGCGCGTCGCGAGTTGGTTATCGACTTGACGATCGTTGGGTGGGTTTGGAATTGGGATGTCGTCTTGCGAGGGTTCGGAAGGGTTGGTTTGTTGGTTAGGTGGTGGGTTGGGGGGTTCGGGGGAGTTAAACAGCGTTTGTATTGGGTTGGTGGGAGGTGAAGGTGGTGCCGCTGTCCGGCTATCTTTTTCTTCTTCCTCCTCATGGAGTAGGAAAGCTGGTTTGAGCCTAGTGATGTTCACTGTTTTCCTGCTGCCGTCTTTGTCGATTGTGAAGGTGTGGTTTTCCATGTCACGCTCGATGACCTCGTAAGGGCCGATGTACGGCGTAGAGAGTGGTGGTCTTATTGGCTTCTCTCTTATCCAGACGTGTGTGCAGGTGTCCAGCCCTTTGTGAATGAATGGTTGTGTGTCTGACTTGTGGATCACTGGGACCGGTCGTAATTGCCTCATTGTCTCTCGGAACTCGTTGTAGAAAACCCTGATGTCTGGTTCCTCGTCTGTGAACGGGGCGAAGTCAACTGGGATTCTGGTGGTTTTCCCGAAAACCAGCTGTGCTGGGCTTGTGTTGGTGTCGGGGCGAATCCTGTTCCGGAGTCCGAGCATCACTGATGGCAGAATTCTCATCCAGTTGTGGTTGTTCTCGTGGCATGCGAAAGCTGATTTGATTTCTCGATGAAGCCTCTCCACCATACCGTTTGAAGCTGGGTGGTAGGAGGTGGTTCTGCAACGACGAGTGCCTATCACTTGCAGAAATTGAGAGAACAGGCGTGATTCGAATTGTGGTCCTTGATCTGTTGTTATCAGCGTTGGAGCTCCGTATCTGCTCACCCAGTGCTCCAGAAAGGCGTGAGCGACTGTGTCTGCCGAGGTGTCGGCGATTGGGATGGCTTCTGGCCACCTAGAGTATCGATCGATGATACTGAGGATGTGTGAGGCTCCGTTGCTCGTGGGGAAAGGTCCCACTAGATCTAGATGGACATGGTCGAATCTAGCGTCTGGCGTGAGAAAATGTTTGGGAGGTAATTTCTTGTGGCGAGAGATCTTGGCTCTTTGACATGACATGCAAAGTTTGCACCATTTGACCGTGTCTCTTCTGATATCGGGCCACACGTACTGTTGCCTGATTAGGCGGACTGTGACTCGTGGGCCTGGGTGGGAGAGTGAGTGAAAAGTGTCGAAGACTTCTTTTCTTAAGGATTGAGGGATGTACGGGCGGATGACGTCTTCTCTGATGTCGCAGTAGAACTCTGCGTGTTTTGAGCCCCATGTTAGCTTTCGTAGCTTCAAAGGGTTAGACGGATCGTCTAGGATTGAGCGAAGCTGCTCATCGTTCTTCTGCTCATTGCTGAGGTGTTGTGCATCGTACAGCGTTGGTAGTTTGAAAGCTTCGATGTTAGCTTTTACCTGGAGCAGTAGTTCGTCTTCCTCGGTGTCGTGGTCGTTCCAGTGGAAGATGCTTGGTGTTGTAAAGGCGTTGACCCGAGATAGAGCGTCTGCCACCTCGTTCTCTTCTCCTGGTAAATAATGGATCTCAGTGTTGTATTGTGCGATGTACGAGAGTCTGCGAGACCGGATGGCTGGCATCTTCTCGGTGCTGAGTTGCAAGGCGTACGTGAGAGGTTTGTGATCCGTATAGGTCTTGAATACGGCTCCTTCCAGGTGGTGTTGGAAGTGTCTGATCGCTTCATATATCGCCGTGAGCTCTCGGTCGTACGTTGCGTACTTGCGTTCTGGATCGGTGAATTTACGAGAGAAAAAGCCGAGGGGCGTCCAGGTGCCCTCTTGGAGCTGTTCTAGGGCCGCGCCCATTGCTGTGTCGGATGCGTCACAGATCAGACGTAGTTCTGCGTTTTCATCTGGAAAAGCCATGTAGGTGAGGTCAGCGACGTCCTTTTTGCATTTCTCGAATGCTGCGATGCTTTCGGCCGTCCAGTGGATTGGCCTCTTGTCTTTCTTCTTGCAACCGATGACTTGCTCGTGCAGAAGAAGCTGGGTTTCGGCAGCGTGTGGAAGTAGTGTTCTGTAGCTGTTTACAAGTCCCAGGAATCTGCGGAGTTCCTCGATGTTCGAGGGCCTTGGAAACTCCTGGATTGCCTGTACCTTGGTTGGGCTGGGTTTGTAGCCTTTAGCAGATATCAGATGTCCGAGGAAGACTAGCTCTGGTACGCCAAAGGTGCATTTGTCGAGGTTCGCTTGAAGCTCGAACTCGGCCAGACGTTGTAACACTATCTCCAGGTGTCGCCGGTGCTCCTCCTCTGAGGATGAGGCGATGAGTATGTCGTCTATGTATACGAAGACGAAGTCCAGGTCGCCTAGAGCGGAGTGAATATAGCGCTGGAACGTTTGAGCCGCGTTGCGAAAACCAAAAGTCATGACTAGGAATTCAAATAGCCCGAATGGAGTTATTACTGCTGTCTTGGGGATGTCTTCTGGAGCAACCGGGATCTGGTGGTAGGCTTGACGCAGATTCAGTGCTGAGAATACTGTTTTATCCTTGAGAAAAGCCATGCAGTCGTGTAGCCTTGGCACTGGGTAGCGATCCGGGATGGTCATCAGGTTCAGCTTCCTGAAGTCTCCGCACGGTCGCCATGTGCCATCTTTTTTAGGTACCAAGTGCAGGGGGCTCGCCCATGGGCTGCTTGATGGTCGACAAATGCCGAGGCTGAGCCATTTGTTGAATTCCTTCTTGGCGGCTTTTAGTTTTGCTGGTATCAAAGGCCTCGCTCGTTGTGACACAGGGGGTCCTTGTGTCAGGATGTGATGTAGTACGCCGCGTTTTTTGACGTTGCGGAATTGATCAGGGCCGAATACCTGCAGATGCTTGTTGATTATCTCTTGGTATTTGTGGCCTGGTTGTAGTAGTGATATCTGGAATACTTCCGCTTCCCTCATGAAGCTTGCGGCTTCCGCCTTGCTTGCGCCGTCTACCAGCTTCCCGAGTTTTAAGTCCGGGAGTAGATGGTAAGCGGTTAATAGGTCGGCGCCTATGATGGGGTGAGGAATGTCAGCGATTGTGAAGTTCCACGATATCTTATACGGTAGCCCGACGTCCAGTGTTCGTCGTGTGGTGCCGTATGTGTTAATGGCGGTGCCGTTGACTGCGAAAAGCTTGAGCTTTGACGGTGTCGGCTTGCTGCTTTCCGTTGGGGGAAGTATAGACAGATCTGCGCCGGTGTCGATCAGGAACGTCAGCTTGGAGATCTCGTCTTTTACGTGAAGGCGTAGGGGTGCCCTGGACCTGCTGTCAGCCTCCTCGACAGCTGGGGCATTTAGTTTTCCTGTTGCTTGACTGCTTCTTTGGGCTTCACAGTGTAAGAGTCTTCGGGTGTGCGTACCCAGTCGCACGGCAGGATGCAATTTCTTGCGTCTGAGCCGAAGCGGCGATGGTAGTAGCATCTGGTGTGTTGGCTGTTGCCTTGGCGTTGGCCCGGTGTTGATGGGCGGTTTTTGGCCTGTGGCTTCGTTGGATGGTCGCTTGGGCCGTTGCTGTGTGGCCTGCCATGTTGCCTGTTGTTGCGTGAGTTGGAGCGTCCCCTGCTCCGGCTGTGCCGGAGGAAGCTGGACTGAGCTTTTTCGATTGCTGCTAATCGAGCCTCGAGTGACGCGTCGACCTGTGGTGGTGGCGGCTGTGGACTCGTGAGCTGTGCGATGAATCCGCCCTGTTGTTGTTGCAAGAGAGCGTGTGCTTCGTCTGCTCTGGTGGTGAGCTCGTTTTCATCTGTGATGTTCGTCAGTGACCAGGCAACGGCGCTGGGCAGTCTGGCTCTCCAGAGCCTGATAGTGGCCTCTCTGGTAATCATACCTTTCGCTAAACTCATGAGTTCCGCCAGGAACTCTGATGGGCGTTTGTTGCCTAGTGTGGCTCCGCCACACAACCTCTCTATTTGTTGACGAGCCGTTACTGCATATTTGTCAATGAGTATCTTCTTGAGTTGTTCGTGCTTACGTCCGGGCTCTAGCGTCGTCAAGTTGTAATGGATGTCTTTGTGTGTGTCTGCGGGTAAATACCTGCAGACGAAGTTGTACTTCTCCTCGTCGTTGGTGACGCCAATGGCCCTGAATGCATCCTCCAGCTGTGAGTACCAGCCCTCTGGATCGTATTTGTAGAATTGCCAGAATGTGAGGTTTTTCGTCTGTTTGAAGTTTTGTGCTGCATTATTGTATTGATAAATTGATGGTCAGACGGCGCTGTAGACGCCAGATTGCACTGGTTGAGGCTGATGGTTGACTGTAAATGGAGCTGGTACGTTGGAGCTTGCTGCTGGTTGCTGGTTGGTAGCTTGGTGTTGTTGGGCTGGGGCTCGGCCGTAGTCGCTGGTTGTAGGCGAAGGCAGGACCGTGCTCGAGGCGCGCTGCAGTGCTACTGTTAGCTGCTCGGTGATGAGCTGCAGATGTTGTTGGAGTTGTTGCATCTGAGTCTGCTGCTGCTCGAGAAGGCGGTTGTGTAGGTCTGCCTGCTGGACGGTGTATTGATGTAGGGCTGCGTGATCAGCCTGCAGCCTTTCTACCATTGGCTGGTGCACCGGATATTCCTGAGCTTGGAAAGCGGGCAGGAGATTCCGTGCTGTGGCGTTGACGTGAGTATGCGCTATCGGGCGCGAGAGTAGACTTGAACTTGCAGTGGTGACTAACGTCGTCGACGCGCCGTGGCGTGTGTGAGTTGCTACAGTTGTGAGTAGCTGTGGCTGCCGAGGCGGTTCACCCTGTGCTTGGGCCGGCGGAGCATTTGAGGTTGTTGTAGCGGTCACAGTGATGGTGGTTGTTGACTGGAGCATGGGCTCGTTGGCGAGGTCGAATTCTTCTTGACCCGTCTCGTTGCTGTGTGTTGCTGCAGGGGACTGTGTCCGTCTGCGCGGCGTGCTGGGTGTGGCATCAGGAGTCCTGGTAAGCGTCATCTCGCCCGTGGGAGGTGGAGTGGGTTGTGGAGGAAAAGATGTGAGGTTTTGGCTTTGTTGTTTTGGGATCTGTCTTCCCGATCTAAGCGACAGGCTCGCGTCCGCGTCGTTCATGTGTTTTCGCGACCGTGTGGCCGAATCCGCGCCGTGCGGTCCCGATCAGCTGCGCTGGGCTGCGCCTCCGGGAGGGGACTACTGTCCAGGGGACGGTGTCCCTGGCGTCAGCTGTCTCCGAGGGTGCGTGCGTTGTTGAAGGGCGTTCGCGCTCAGCAGTGCTGGGCTGCGCCTCCGGGAGGGGACTACTATCCAGGGGACGGCGTCCCTGGCACTAGCTGAGTCCGAAAGATCGCGATGGGTCGCGGGCCGGTTACGACGTGGCTGTGGCGTGAGTGTGTGTCGTGGCTCTTTTGCTGTGTGTCGCCTTGCAGAGGGTTAGACCCGTTCTCAATTGCACTGGGCTTCACCTCCGGGAGGGGACTACTGTCCTAGGGGACGGTGCCCCTGGTGCAAAGTGAGTCGAGGTTGTTGCCCTGAGTAGTGCGACACTGGATGCCGTGACTGACGAGCTCTCGGCCTACACCTCCGGGAGGGGACAACTGTCCTAGGGGACGGTGTCGGTGTGCAAGAGTGCGTGAGTCGAATGGCTGCAGCAGGTAACGTACGACGTTATGACCTTGGTCGGCGATCGTGGAGTTCCGGCGGAACGAACGGTGCTTAGAGCTATTCTTCGCGTTCTGAACGGCTGGCTGCTGATGGAAGCGGCGTCTCGGCTGTGCTGTTGATGCTGCTGTGCTGACTGTGTACGGCTGTGCGGCGATGTTGTTGTTGTAGGTGACGAGGATGATGCTGTTGCTGCGTTGCCGCTCTCCTCTGCTGTGTTCGTCTCGACGCTGTGGCCGCTCTGCTGCTGTGCTGCTATGGGCTGCTGCGTCGGTGGTTGTACATGTGTGCGCCGGCGTGCCTGCACGCACCACGTTCTTTTTTTTTTTTTGATTCGACTCGTCGGCGTGCCTGCACGAGTCCTCCTCTCTCGACGCGGTGTGTGAACGTCGGTTGTTTGCGTGTGCGCCGGCGTGCCTGCACGCAACACGTTGTCGCTATCTCGCCGGCGTGCCTGCACGAGATAGTTACGACGAGGGAGCGAGGAGTCTTCGCCTCGTCGGAGTCCTGCGTGTAGATGTGCAGGGCCGAGAGCCTTCGTGGCGAGAGTGTTGTAGCTTTCACGACACTTGCACTTGCACTTCGTTGCACTGGCGTGGTTTGGCGACGATACGCTTGCTGTTGCGCGCGTGAAATTTTTCAAGATGGCGCCTGCCGCCTGTTGCTCCTGCCTGCGTATGCGGCTCGCTTTGTAGGAGGCTTTGGCCTTGGTTCCTCGGCGAGACGTCCTGGTCACCAGTGAAGGGGGGGGGGCAGGGATGCGTAGGACGGCTGAGGTATCCGGGGAGTAAAGCCGTAGGTTGGGTTTGTACGTAGTGCCTTTATTCCTCTGCTTCTCTCTGTTGCCAGTGTGCTCAGTGGTGCTTAGCGCTCGGGCTCTCAGCGTGGACTGACGCGCAGGGGGGCGCGGGGCTGGCTCGACGCTCGAGCTGTTCGCTCTCTCTCTCTCACACTCTCTGCCGAGAGGTGCTGCCGCCGTGCGGGCTGTGTCCCCACATACATATGAAGGGGATGCGGCGCTTTGGGAGGTGGCGTGGGTTGAAGGCGAAGGAAGACGGCGTGTGCTCAGTGTGCTTCCTTTATTTGCTTTCTCTTGCTGCTTGCTCTGCCAGACACGACTGCTGCGCTCGGGCTCTCAGCGTGGACTGACGTGCGGGGGGACGCGGGGCAGGCTCGACGCTCGAGCTGCTTGCTCTCTCTCTCTCTCTCTCTCTCTCCCTGCCGGGAGGTGCTGCCGCCATGGCGGGCGGTGTCCCTACACTACTTCCTACGAAAATTTTTTTTTTTTTTTTTGAAAAAAGAAAACCGGGAGATTACGTGGCTGTGATGTGATTGCTTCTGACTCCATATTGCTAGTTAAATAAGAAAAGGTTGACTCTGTGAGTTTGCTGTATCTGACTCCTTATTTAGTTGAGCGAGAGTTTTGAGAGGTTTGCGAGATAGGGTTGATTCTAGTTTTTTGCGCACGTCTAAAATTGAAGTGTGTATAAAAAGATATAACAGCTCGCGTTCGTTCTGGCAGGTTGTTACATGGGTTTTTACAGTGTTTGCGAGTTTTTTACAAAGTTGGTTGATTGCAGTTGCGTTTTTACAAAGTTTGCTTTACAGAGGTTTACATGCTAAAGTTTTCGTAGTTTGCGTATACAATGGTTTTAGCTATAGCTTATGTATTAAGTAACAATGTTATAAACGTTTCTTAGTGTCTAATAAACTTGAGAGTTGTACAACATGAATATAGAAAAAATATTATTTATAAGCGAGTGAGTTTTGGTAGTTCTTGACTAATTGACAAGTTTTCGCTTTGAACAGTGTTTGTTTGTACTATTTTTCGCGTGACGCAGTTGTATATAATACTTGTTGTCGTGCTAGTAACACCAGTCGTTGCTTACAATTAAAAATGCTTAATCTAGACATGTATAAAAATAAGGTAAAAGGTGGATTGGGGGACCGAGGGATCGCCCAGCTCTTGGTTACGTGTTAAAATTGCTTACTCTAAATGAAGGTACTAAAAGGTTTGAGAACAGGGAAGTGGGTGACTGGAAGTTTAGCCAGCTCGGGAGAGGAAGATGTTTTCCTCGGTAGTATCTAGGGTGACTCTGCGAGTCCTTAGATATCTGTCCAGCCCTGCTGACCTGTTCACTCTCAGCCGTGTGAACTGTATTCTTGATGAGTTGCAGGTTATCATGACTTCTACCAACGCCTCGATGTCCCTTTGGTTGAGGGAGCGCGTCTGGCGCCTGCCTCTGTTGTTTGTTACCAGGACATCTAAGTTATCCGCTGGAGGAAGCGTGCTGAGGGTTTCGCAGATTCTCTTGTTGTACTCTACTTTGACTTTGTGTAAGCTTCTGTTGTTGTTGAAGCTTAATGTGTTGTCGAAAACCAAGCCGACTATGTCCAACTCTTGCAAGTTGGGCAAGTGGTCGAGTATTGGTTGGAGCATCGTAGCGAAGTATGTGTTGTTCCTCAGTGACAGTTTCTTCAGCGTCAGCGATGTGTTGATCGTCGTGGTCGGCAGAGTCATAGCTGCGAACTTTTTTGTTGCCGGATAGCTTAACTCGAATTCTTCTAGACCGTGATTAGGGCCGAAGATTGTTTGAGCCAGCGTTAATATGTGTGGGTGATGTCCTGTAGAGTCCTTGAGTTTGAGGGTCTTGAGGTGCGGAGCGTTGACTATGATGTTGAGGAGGTTGCGTACTGCGACGTCTCGGCATCTTGTGAACCGTAGGCTGTTCAGCTTGTTGTTTGTGTGAACGAGACCCTCGAGCGATGCGTTACGGTTGCGGACGAACGATAACTCCTCCAGATGTGATGTGGGGAAAAGCGCGTCGCTGTGGTTCGGGGTGTCGCCTAGTGTCAGTCTGGTGACTGTAGTTGTTTTAGCCACCAGTGCCGCGAGCCTGGGTGTCGCTGGGACAGTTGTTAAGTCCAGCTCCCTGATGTTCCTGACCGTGGGGTTTGTACTCCACTTGTCCCCGAGCAGGCTCATGAACGCCGCGGTGGATGGTACTACCAACGGGTTGGCGTACAGGTAGGAATCCACCTCGAGCTCTTGGTTGTCGTACCTAGCTGAGGACGCGTCGATGTCGATCTTGGCTGCCCTGAGTGCTCCGTAGCTGTGCGCGGCTTTGTAGAAGTTGATGTAATCTTTTGAGTTCATGAATGACCTTATGCTCCTCACTACTACTGAGCAGTGTAGGAGTTTCAGCAGGCCCTCAGGAATCCTAGTTTCGCTGACAGGTGCGGGTGGCGCGGGGCGTACGGTGTTGTGTGCTTCGGTATTTGGGCGAACTCGGATGTATGATGTTCTGCCCTTCCTGTCAGTGAAGGTGAGGTGTCGTGTGATGTCCTTAATTTGCGCTTCTACCGCTCCGGCCAAGGCTTCGAAGACGATGGTTGCTGTGGTGCCTCCCAGGACTTGTTGTTCTGGGTTCGGTACTGCTGTTGTCAGCTTTACTATCTCGAAAGCTTCTAAACCTTGCGCCTCCAAACATCGGCGGAGTTCGGTCTTGTTCAGCCGATAGTGAATGTTGTACACAAATAGGGACTTCAACGGTCTGTCAGACAGGATGGCTATCGGAGATCTTACAGTACTGAGAGATGCCTCGTTGTCCGGGTATCGTGCCCTCAACATCTGAGTCTCCCTGCGGTCGATTCTGTGTCGTAGAGTTTGTTGGAACTGCTCCAAGGCAAAATCCGCGTTGAAGCAGTCTGCGCGTGTGTTGGTATCCGCAGTGCGGTCTTTGAATTGTTGCAGCAGCTCCCTTTGTCTGGCTAGCTCTTCCATGCTGTGAGGCAATGAGTTAGTTACTTTTTGTTTGCGAAAGATACGCGTTTTTTTTTGAGTATGTTGGGAATGTGTTTTTTGCGTTTCGCGGGTTGCGGTGGTGCTGCGTGTGTGCCCGTGGTTACGTTGTGTGAAGTGGCCGGTTGTGTCGCGGTGCGATCGTTTGTATCGCAGGTCGACGGTTGCGGCGCGACGTGAATGTTTGTGTCATCGGTCGGCGGTTGTGGCGCGGCGGGTTGTGTCGCGGCGTTGTCGGTTGGCTCGTCGATCGGTGGTTGCGGCGCGACGGGTTGAGTCGCGGTGTTGTCGATTGTCTCGTCGTTTGACGGTTTGGAGGGTGGTGTTTGAGAGTTTGTCGTGATGCTGCGGGGGATTCAGTCTCGTCTTGGGGCTTGGTGTCGTAGATGACTGGCTCGGACGAGTTGGGTGGGGTTGAAGTGATGGGTACCGGGTGAATCTCGACAGTTGTCTGAAAAGTGTTCTGCGGTTTGGGTGGGCTTTGCGGTATTTTGGGCGGTAGGGTGGGTTTTGCGATTTGTTTGGCCTGTGGAGGTTGCGGAGGTGCCGTGTGTCCGCGGTTCTCTTCTTCCTCTTCGTGAAGTAGGAAGGCTGGTTTGATTCTGCTGATGCTGACTGTCTTGTTGCTGCCGTCCTTGTCAATGGTGAAGGTGTGATTGTCGTGATCCTTGCTGATGACTGCGTACGGGCCGATATACGGAGTGGATAGGGGTGGCCTGATTGGTTTTTCTCTCAACCAGACGTGGGTGCAGGTGCTCAAACCTCTGTGTGTGAACGGTTGAGTGTCTGCCTTGTGATCCACTGGTACCGGTCGTACCTGTCTCATTGCCTCGCGGAATTCGTTGTAGAACAATCGGATATCGGGTTCTTCGTCTGTGAGGGGAGCAAAGTCTCCGGGGATTCGTGTGGCTTTCCCGAACACGAGCTGTGCTGGACTTGTGTTCGAGTCTAGCCGAATCCTGTTCCTCAAACCAAGCATGACCGACGGTAGTATTTTGGTCCAGTCCTTGTTGTTTTCGTGGCAGGCCAGAGCTGTTTTTATCTCTCGGTGGAGCCTCTCTACCATGCCGTTGGAAGCTGGATGGTATGAGGTTGTTCTGCATCGGCGGATGCCCATGACTTGCAGAAATTGAGAGAATAGCCTCGATTCGAACTGCGGTCCTTGATCTGTTGTCAGCAGGGTTGGTGCACCGTATCTGCTTACCCAGTGGTCTAGGAATGCTGTGGCGACCGTTTCTGCTGATGTGTCAGATATTGGTATTGCCTCCGGCCACCGGGTGTAACGGTCGATGATGCTGAGTATGTGCGTTGCCCCTCCTCTTGCTGGGAAGGGGCCTACCAAGTCAATATGAACGTGATCGAATCTGGCGTCTGGTGTTACGAAGTGGTTGGGTGGTAGTTTGTTGTGTTTCGAGATCTTCGCCTTTTGGCATGCTTTGCAAAGTTTGCACCAGTTGGTGACGTCTCGTCTTACGTCTGGCCAGACGTACTGCTGCCTTATGAGGCGGAGGGTGACGCGCGGGCCAGGATGGGATAAGGAGTGGAAGGAGTCGAAAACCGTTTTTCTAAGGGATGCAGGGATGTACGGACGGATGACGTCTTCCCGAATATCACAATAGAATTCCGCATGTTTCGTGCCCCAAGTTAGCTTGCGTAACTTGAGGGGGTTGTTTGGGTCTTCCAGGATCTCGCGGAGTTGCGGGTCTTCCTTTTGCTCCTTGCTAAGTTGTTGAGCGTCGAATAGTGTCAGCAGTTTGAAAGCCGCTATGTTTGCTTTTACCTGGGTCAGCTGTTCGTCTGCTTCGATGGTGTCGTCTTCCCAGTTGAATTCGCTGGGAGTCGTGAATGCTTCGACTCTTGACAGAGCATCTGCTACCTCGTTTTCTTCTCCGGGCAGATAGAGTATTTCGGTGTTATATTGAGCAATGTACGACAGCCTGCGCGATCTTATTGCCGGCATCTTCTCTGTGTTGAGATGTAGAGCGAACGTTAGCGGCTTGTGGTCTGTGTACGTTTTGAACTCGGCTCCTTCCAGATAGTGTTGGAAGTGCCGTATGGCCTCGTAGATCGCGGTTAGTTCCCGGTCGTACGTGGCGTATTTTTGTTCTGGCCCAGTGAATTTGCGGGAGAAGAACCCGAGGGGCGTCCAGGTGCCCTCTTGTAGTTGCTCGAGGGCAGCACCCATAGCTGTATCGCTGGCATCGCAGATGAGTCTGAGCTGTGCGTCCTCTTCTGAGAATGCCATAAACGTGAGCTGTGCCACGTCTGCCTTGCACTTTTCGAAAGCTGCTATGCTTTCTGCCGTCCAGTGGATTGGCCTCTTGTCTTTCTTTTTGCAGCCTATTACTTGCGCGTGGAGAACAAGCTGTGTTTCTGCTGCGTGTGGCAGGAGTGATCTATAGCTGTTGACTAGGCCTAGGAATCTTCGAAGCTCCTCGATGTTGTTTGGACGCGGGAAATCCTGTATCGCTTTGACCTTGGTTGGGCTGGGCTTAAAACCTTTTGCAGAGATGAGGTGGCCTAGGAAGACGAGTTCTGGGACACCGAGATTGCATTTGTTCAAGTTGGCTTGTAACTCGAACTCTGCCAGTCTTTGCAGGACTGTGTCAAGATGTCGTCTGTGTTCGTCCTCCGAGGTAGACGCTATCAGGATGTCGTCTATGTATACGAATACATAGTCTAAGTCACTGAGCGCTGAGTGAATATATCTCTGGAAAGTTTGTGCCGCATTGCGAAAACCGAAGGTTATAACGAGAAATTCGAACAGGCCAAACGGCGTGATGACTGCCGTTTTGGGAATGTCTTCTGTAGCGACGGGGATTTGATGGTATGCTTGCCGTAAGTCTAGAGCTGAGAAGATGTTCTTATCCTTGAGGAATGCCATACAGTCATGGAGCCTGGGCACAGGGTATCGGTCGGGAACAGTGACCATGTTTACCTTTCTGTAATCGCCGCAAGGTCTCCATGTGCCGTCTTTTTTGGGAACCAGGTGGAGTGGGCTCGCCCACGGACTGTCAGATGGTCGGCAAATTCCTAGGTCTTGCCACTTTCGGAACTCCTGCTTCGCCGCCTTGAGTTTATCCGGCGTGAGTGGTCTCGCTCGCTGTGCGACCGGTGGTCCTTTTGTTAGGATGTGGTGGAAAACTCCTCTCTTCTTCAGTGACGAAAATTGATCCGGGCCGAACACCTGGGGATACTTGTTTATGATATCCTGGTATTTGTGCCCTGGTTGGAGTAAGGATATTTGTGTTGCTGTAGTTTCTCTCATGAAACCTATGGCTTCTACCCTCCTCGAGCCATCCACCAGTTTGCCGTGGGCTAAGTCTGGTAGGAGGTGGTAGGCGGACAGTAGGTCCGCGCCTATGATGGGGTGAGGGATGTCCGCGATGGTGAAATTCCATGAGAGTTTGTACGGGAGACCGACGTCTAGCTGGCGTCTTGTGGTCCCGTACGTGTGGATGGCGGTGCCATTTACTGCATAGAGGGTCAGTGGCGACTGTGTCCGTTTACTGCTCTCCGTTGGTGGTAGGATGGATAGATCTGCACCTGTGTCTATCAGAAACGTCAGGCCTGAGATCCCGTCCTTTACGTGCAGGCGAAGAGATTTTGTGTTCCCGCTGTTAGCCTCTTCAACAGCTGGGTGGCTTAATTTCCCGGTGGGAGTGGTGATTTCCTTGACCTTACGATGTAGTTGTCCTGCTCAGTGCGTGGCCAGTCACAAGGGAGTACGCAGTTCCTGGAGTTGGAGCCGAATCTGCGATGGTAGAAGCACCTTGTGTGCTGGATTGCTGTTTCGTTGCGCTGGGCTGGCGTTGGGGCCCGTGGGTGATTTTGCGTTTGGTTGTGTTGTTGCTGGTCGCTTTGCCTGTGGCTGTTCGACCCGTTGCGATCTGATGGACGTGGTGTGTTGTGCCTTGATCTTTGCCTGCTTCTGTTCTGGTACTGGTTTGCCTGCGACTGTTCGATGGCTGCAATACGTGCCTCGAGCGAGTTCTCTGATGGTGTTCCCGTGATTTGAGCTACAAAGTTGCCTTGATTAGTTTGCGTGATTGCGTGCGCCTGATCGGCTCTGCTGGTGAGTTCCGCCTCGTCCGTAACGTTCATTATCATCCATGCCACTGCCGGGGGGAGGCGAGCTCTCCAGAGTTTGATCGTAGTCTCCCTGGGGATCATGCCTTTTGAGAGGCTGAGAAGTTCTGCGAGGAATTCGGATGGTCGTTTGTCGCCTAGTGTGGCTCCTCCGCATAGTCTGTCGATCTGTTGCTCCGGCGTGACGGCATATTTGTCGGTCAGGATTTTTCGGAGTTGTTCATGTTTGCGTCCAGGCGTGAGCGTTGCGATATTGTAATGTATGTCTTTGTGTATGTCTTGTTGTAGGTACCTGCAGACGAAGTTGTATTTTTCTTCGTCGTCAGTAACTCCGGCTGCTGCGAACGTATCTTCTATTTGTGTGTACCACGCTTCTGGGTCGTACTTGTAGAACGGCCAGAAGGTTAGGCTCTTGGTTTTGGTGAATCTAGCTTGTGCCTGGTTTGCGAAATGACCGAAATCTTGGGGTATACTGTGGTGAACGGGTTGTGGCGGTATCACCGGCTGTGCCGGGGCGGCCGGTTGTTGTTGTTGTGAAGCGATGACGCTGGCGGCTGGTGAGACTAGCGCGGTGCTTGTTGCTCGCTGCATGGCGGGCGTCAGCAGTTCTGCGAGGTGGGCCAGTTGCTGTTGTAGTTGTTGTGCGAGCTCCTGGTGCTGCATCTCGGTATGCCTTTGTAGTTGTTGAAATTGCCTCTGTTGTTGATCTGCTGCCACTCTCTGCTGTTCTTGCAACTGTAGTTGATGTTGCCCGTATTGTTGCCGTTGTGCGATGGCTTGTTGTACGCTATGTTGTTGCAGGTTGGCCATGTCTTGCTGTAGCCTGTCTATGATGGGGTTGTGGTGGGTGGCGTCGTTCTCTTGGAATGCCGATAGTAAGTTGCGTGCTGGTACAGTGGCGTATGCGTGAGTTATGGGTCTCACGAACAGGCTAGAGCATGTCGTAGTGGCGAGTGTCGTTTGCGCACCACTCCTCGACGGTGTGGCTACTGTGGTGTGCAGTTGCGGAGGCTCGAGAGGTTCTCGAGCGTTGTGTGTTGTTGTGATGCTGCTGTTCTCTCCTCTTTACCTTAAGCTGCGTTTCGCGAGTTTGGGGAATTGAATCTGCCCTCAAAGTGTGCTGGGCTGCACCTCCAGGAGAGGACAACTGTCCAGGGGACGGTGTCCCTGGCACAACAGTGAGTTACGACTCGCTTCCTTAGGTGCGCGAAACGTGTTGCCCTGACTGACGTAGCCTTCTGCTTCACACTTCCAGGAGAGAGCAACTGCTCGAGGGGACAGTGTGAGTGCGCCTAGCTGTGATGTCGACAGGTTTGAGCTTGTGGGTAGAGCCTGACAGAGCTGCCGTTGGAGTAGTGCAGAGTCGCGTTGCGAAATATACTGTGAAGACACGAAAAAATTAGTATATATTGTTTAAATAAAGGGGGCGATGTTGATTTGTTATTGTGGGGCTGCTTTTTTATGCAGTATTGTGACAGCTTATGGCTGTCGTGAGGTGCGTTTCCTCTCTCCGAGCTGTTCTAACTTTCGTGAGGATAAAGGTTTCCACTGTGCCTCTGAAGGTTGCGGATAATGGTTTCCACTATGCCTCTGGAGGTTGCGGATGAAGGTTTCTGCTGTGCCTCAGGAGGTTGCGGATGAAGGTTTCTTCTATTTCGCTCTGAGGTGTGTGTGGGTGGGGGGAGGCGGAAGATAAAGGTTTCCGTTATACCTCTCTACGCTGCGGATAATGGTTTCCGCTATTCCACTTCGAGCTGTGCGTTGGTGGGGGGGAGGGAGGATAAGGGTTTCTACAATATCTTTATTTACAATGAGCTTAAATTTCTAATATTCGCTTGCTTAAAAATGGTTACGTTGTTAAAATAAATCTTATAATTAGCAGACTAGTTATTTCGTTGTTGTTACTAGGCTGTGTTGACTTTACGTGTGTTTTATATCTGCACTGCGAGACTGATGCCTCGGATCCTACGCGTTAACTCGAATAACTTGTACGGAAATGTTTTCTAAAATAACGTATACTTTATTTCAAAAAACGCGAAACAAACTTCCCGAAATCAAAGTGAGGATCCGTGGAATCACTTGTCGCACTCCAGATTTACGCGGTGCGTTTGACGCATAATAATTATTGAAAAATATTGCTAGTTGTGACGCGGTGCGCAAAAGAAAGAAAAATATTTTTCGCGGTTCGCTCGCTTGAGTAGGGGTTATTCCACCGGCCTGTGCTATCAAAGAGCGCCTGGCTTGCTCCCTACCGCCGTGTCGCTTTCGTCCGCTCCGTGCGTAAACGTGTGCTATCAGCTTTTGAGCGAGAGGGGGTAAACGGTGAATCAGCGCTCGTGTTTACCGGCCGAGTGAGCATGCATGCGGCACTCTCGCTCCTTCTCCCTGCCGGCGCAGGTGGGAGGAAAACAGAAGGAAAATATTCGGCGTTCGATTTCCGCTTGTGCTGAAGTTATAAAAATAAACTTTCCGTCCGGGGAAAAATTCTAACTGCTTTTATGACTGTGTTTTCGTGTTGGGGAAAAACGTCGAGACGGTTTATATTGCTGTCCCCTGCCGGGGAAAACCGTGGGCGGCGATTTATGATCGCTCGTCCCTTTCGGGGAAAAACCCGAAGTCGGCGATTTATGATCGCTCGTCCCTTTCCGGGGAAAATGTGGGTGGCGATTTACAACACTCGTCTTTTCCCGGGGAAACACTGTCGTATTTTTGAAAAGTAATAAAGCGCGTCGTCGGACTTTCGTTAACTGCTGAGAAAACGACGCGTTTACGAAAAACACGCTATACTATTTGCTACGCTGAGACCGTGTCTTTTGTAAAACGGATAAAAAGTATTGCGGGTTAACGTATGCTGCGCGTGAAATACTGCGAACGCGTGTCGAAATGTGGTATTGTTTACCTTGGAGCTTGCTATGCGTCTCGGACGAAAGAGACTGAACGCAGCGGCGCCTTAGCTGTGCTTCGGTGCTGCTGTGGCTGAAGGTCGAGCGGCTGCTGCGAGCGATGTGTTGTTGCTGCGGAGACGATGCTGTGTGCGCTGTGTGGCGTTGATCGGCGCGTGCTGCTGTTGTGATGGTGCTGCTGCTGCGCTGCTGTTGCGTCTCCTCCACGCCCCTGGCCGTTGTGTGCTGACGGTGATGCTGGCCTCGGTAGCGTCTCTGTGTGTGCGCCGGCGTGCCTGCACGCAACACACTATCAGCGCGACTCGCCGGCGTGCCTGCACGAGTCGGCTTTGGCGGGGATTTCTAGGAGTCCTCCTCCGCCGGTCGTCTCAAACGCTGGTGTTGTGCGTTGGACGAGAGCTGAGAGTATCCGTGTGCGTCGTCGCTTCTTCTGCACTTGTTATATGTGCGTGTTTGTGCGAAGCGGCGACTTCGTTGTCGAGAGCGTCGTCGGCGTACCTTGTGTGTCGAAGAAAATGGCGTCGGTCCGCGTGCGTGCGTGTGTAGTGCTTGCTGCGTGTGCGTGTGTGTAGCGCTCGCCTGTTGCTATCCTTTTGTGTTCGTCCGCCTCGCAGTTTTCCTGGTTTTCTTGCCTAGGCGTCCGTCCGGTCACCAGTGAAGGGGATGCGGCGCTTTGGGAGGTGGCGTGGGTTGAAGGCGAAGGAAGACGGCGTGTGCTCAGTGTGCTTCCTTTATTTGCTTTCTCTTGCTGTTTGCTCTGCCAGACACGACTGCTGCGCTCGGGCTCTCAGCGTGGACTGACGTGCGGGGGGACGCGGGGCAGGCTCGACGCTCGAGCTGCTTGCTCTCTCTCTCTCTCTCTCTCTCTCTCACTCTCTCCCTGCCGGGAGGTGCTGCCGCCGTGGCGGGCGGTGTCCTTACACATATACAATCATTTGAATTTGAAGTTAACGCGTTGAAACAGAGGAATAAGTGGAACGTGGTGCGCAATCATTTGGACAATTTTATATTGCGTGAAACTAGCTACAGTACCAATCTTGCTTGGACCGACTGAAATTGCCGAAGAGTAGCGCACAAGCTACCCATGCTGGCTCTCTCGAACCCCAACACTGTCGAACCCCAACTTTGAGAAAAGAATTTTTCCGACAAAAATTTCACTTTTGGCAACATCATCGCATCCTATTACATGATTACGTCAGTTTACTGAGTTAACTCAGGAGCGACTTGTTAAGACATTTCAGTATAGCAATAGCGATATCTACGTCACAGTAATAGTCGATTATTACGTCGCACAAAAATACAATAATAAACATCAAGTTAGATAATGTAAAAATTTAACTTCTATTTGCTTTTAATCATAGAATTATTTGTAAATATCTCTTGGATATTGCGCTTGGAAGTTCTGATAGCAATTGAAGAATTTAAATTTAATTACTATTAATGGAATGTAAGGCATTTTAAACAATTCCCTATTTTTACTAGATATCGAAGTTTAGTTTTCTATACTAAATTTCTAGTCATATCATTGGAGTATTCATGTGTATACATGAACAGTGCAATAGAGTTTAAACAACTATTGTTAGAAGTTTGTACTTAAAGTTAAGATTACTGATTTAAATATAATTTGAGTTCTTAATACTGTTTTGGGTTTCTATACATTTCATAAGTTTCATAAGCATAAGTTCTAAAAATTTACAGGTTATAGAATAATTGCACCAGCAGTTTGCACTATTTGTAGGTTTGTTTTAGATTGGTCATATTTTATGTCTGATCATTTTCATTGTATAAATATTAATTATGATTAATTATGATGTTTGGGTTAGTGTTTATTTGTTGGATTTGATCATAGGTGATACCTGTGCATTCCAATTAAACAAATGTCAATGAATAAAACTTTGTTACTTAGAAATCAGAAAAAAGATTATATGCTGACTGATTTAAATAAAAATAAAACAGAAATATTTTTTAAAATGAGAGAAAGTGGAAGTTGATAAAAATGCAGAAATATAGTTACGAGGAAACCTTAGTAATTGTAAAATAATTATACAAAAATATATTTGACATAATAAGAACCTAAGAAATTTTTTACTAGCAATATTTATATTGCATTATATCTGACAAAGTGAGCCTATATTAATATGCATGAATCTTGCAATATTTTGTGGAGCTAAGAATTAGGATATAACACGTCTATCAAGGTTAGTTGTATATTTTTATTATCTAATAGTCATAATACAAGCTATTATTTGTTTTTAAAATCAGGCTTGATAGTTACTTTAAGCTAAAATTGAAAAGTTGTATTTAGTAGGAAATTATAATGAAACGGTTTATAAGTTCCATCATCCAGGATAGATAACCTATTAATCGTACAATTTATATTTTTATACATCTAAATGTTCAAAGTTTGTTTATATCTGTGATTATATATCTCAAATTGAAATTTAAGCATAAATAGTAATAATAAGGTGTACAAAAAAATAAACTACGATTTATAGGTTATCTATACCATAAGAACACCATTATTATTATATTGATATGACTATTTCTGTGAATTTAGTGTGTCCCTCACTTAGAACTCTCTTTGCCTTCCTTTACTACGAATTATTTCATTTTTTGTTTTATACATTTTTTTTATTAAGTTTCTTTATCCACTATTGTTATACTCATAGTCGTCTTTGTGCACTGGTCTAAAAGGCTTGGGTTTAGGGCCCCAGGCCTTTGGGGGGGCCCCCAAGACTTAAATCAAATCCAAAAAAATGTCATACAAAATTACATATTTTTAACTTTTATTTAAATAGTTTTATTCTATTAAAATATTCTACATTACACTTTACTTCTAGATTATTTTATTAACGAACTGCGTTATAATATCATCTCATTAAATTCATTAAACATTATTGCAAGATAATTCGAGGGGTTATGACAGGGTTCACAGTCGAAGAACTTTTTTTTTGGAAAGCTGAAAAAATGTCATTATTTATGCAATCATAAAGGGATTTCTTTTGGTTTAAAATGTTTGTTTAGACCTTCAATTCAAGCTATTGAATTTTTATTATCTTATTTTACTCTTTAAAGCCTGTTCTAAAACTTAAGCGGATCGCTTTTTTAATAACATTTTTTTTTCATTTTTTCAAACAAGTGTATGTAATTTTTTATTAAATGTTTAAAAGGAATTTGAAAAAAATTACATAAACTTAGTTTTTTGAACTTTGTCGATCTCTCCGAGGTAAACTTTGTAGGAAAAAGGTGAAAAAAACTTACACCATTTTTTCCTTTTTCAACGTTTCGGTGAACATTGTCACCCTCTTCAGGAAACTGTTAATTTTATTGATAAATAAAAATAAATTAATGAACACAAGATATAAATGAATAAGCAAATGGACAAATCATTCTTACATGTAAAAGGCGCACAACAATGAGTCTATCGAATGTTCTCTTCCCCGGCCCGTCGTGGCGGGGGAAGGAGGAGCGGGAAGCGACAATACGATGTTTTGATTCCGGCTTCCTCACCTACTGTTTCGATAATGAGAATCCAATAGGATTAGCCGGCGCTTTTATATCGGCGAGGAGTCTCGCAAATTTTCGAGCAGTGTGTTTACAATGACGTCACACTTTTCGCTCTCTCGCATATGTATACATCGAACATCTATACTCCGTTTTTGCGGTTCCTTTTCAAACGGTATATCAATTGTGTGTACACGTTATTAAGTTTCTTTGTCTTCCATTTTATTAATGTCATTTTCCTGCATTTGTATGTGTAACATTTCAGAAACCAACCTTTTATTTAAATTTCATTCTTTGTCTTTAATATTTACTTTCTGAAAATTAAAATTATGTTTGAATTTATCAATGTGGTCATTAATAACATTACTTTTCGACTTCTTATGTTCCTCAATACGTGTACACACACTCCTCTTAGTTTGTCCCACATATGTGGCCGTACAATCATTGCAATGCAACTTATACACAACATTTTTTTCTAACTGTTTCTCTTTTTTATCTTTTCCTTTGATTATAATACTACACATACGGTTGTGTATTTTCGGAACAGTTGTAATGTAATTTTGTTTCAGAGAATGTTGCATTTGCTCGTAAAACCCTTTAATGTAGGGTATCGCAACGATGTTTTTGAAGTTTTCGCCACTAATGCTCGTCTCAAGATCATCCATGACTAAGTCAGCAAATAAACCCGAAATCGGAGAGCCCATCGGAGTGCCAAAAAGTTGCTTATAAAATTTATTATTAAATTGAAAAAACGTATTCTCCATAAGTAACTCGCATGCTGCTAAAAGTTCATCCAGCGGAATGTCTGAACCTCTAGCAATTCGCGCATATCTTTTTTCGATACTGTTTTTAACCAACACTTTGTCAATATTAGTGTATAGAGATTTTACATCTAAGCTTACAATACAATAGTCCGCTGGAACATTTACATGTTTGATTTTTTCTATCAGGTCATAACTATTTTTTACATAAGATTTTGGTTTGTCCAAATTATTTTGTAGAATTTTGAATAATGTTTTTGAGAAAAAATATGTGGGCGAGCCTATTGTTGAAATAATAGGTCTCAACGGATAACCATTTTTGTGGATTTTAGGTAACCCATATGCTTTTGGTAAGATAGTATCCGTTTGCGTTAATTTATGCTTGCTGTATTTTTTCCCAAGAAAACCATTGTGATTCCAAATATTTAGAAAGCTTTTCATCTTTGTCTGTAATTTTGACAACGGGTTTTTCTTAATTGTAGTGTAAGTGTCTCTATCAGTCAACAGTGTCTCCATTCTTTCGATGTAATCGGTCTTATACATGGCAACCGTCGTGTTACCTTTGTCCGCGATGCAGTGTGCAGTGAAGGGGGATGCCCGTTCCCCACCGCTCCTGCATGACACCATCGAACATCCTTAAGGAGGTACCACACCAACTATACGAGTCAAAACAAAACTCTCTTGTTTATATATATATATATATTATATATATTAGCTATATCTATATATATTATGCTAGCATGACTTTTCCAATGTTTTGAATTTATTGTTAAATACATTAGTACCCTTGGAGTTTTTTATGAATCAATGCATATTCGTTAGATATTTCTCTATTACGTGAAAAATTCATAATCCAATCTTGGCGTCAATCACTTTGTAACATTAACTTAAGTAGGTTAGAAACGCATTTTTCCATAAGAGCCTATGTTAATTTGATTTTTTCTTAATTTTCTTGGCGTTATTTTTATTTACTGCGGTACCTCCTTAAAGAGTAAAATGAGATAATAAACATTCAATTTCGATTATTCAAACGCTTAGAATCATGCACGTAGCAAAAAAACTTTAGTAAAAATCATGTCCTATTAACAATAGATTTGTGAGATGAAAAATCAATACTTATAAGAGTTCAATATCTTGAATTGAAGGTCTAAGTAAACACTTTAAAACAAAAGAAGTTCCTTAAATAATGACATTTTTACAGCTTTCCAAAAAAAAACAAAAAAATTTCTTCGACCGTTAATTCTGCATAACCCCTTAATCTATCATTTGACATAGTACTTCTTCGTTCATTTTTTAACAGCTTTAAAGTAGAAAATGATATTTTGCCTTTACAATTAGTAACCATCATATACTTAAATTCAAAAGCATATTTCGATATTAGGGAATGTAGAAGCAAGGCAGTTTTATTGAATTAAAGTCTTCTCTTCAAAAAAATCTTATTGTACTGGACAGGTATTGGTAACTACCAATATACCCAAAGCTCAAATCAATGGTCGATTCTTCTATGTTGAATATTTTCAAAAGATATAACAAAAATAATAACAAATTTAATATTATCAATAGAATACGATCAAAAATAGGCTTCGGACTTTACGAATGATTCCACTAAAAGTTTGTTGTTCAATTTATAACAAACCTGCTGTTCTAGCACACATATCTTTTCTACTATTTTATAAGATTATGCATGAGCAAAGATGGAATCATGTAATCGAAGTGTATATGGATATGTCATGTGACAGTCACCAATCTGAAAAACTTGTATTCATCCCTTTCTTTACTATTTATATAAATATTTAATATTCTCACACGTAATTTTTCAAAATAAAGTAAAATGTAATATCAGAATTAGACTACAGACACAAACTTTGAGCCACATTAAAATTTGAAGCACAGACACCCCTTGTTATACGCGGTTAATTCGTTCCTGAAAAATCCGAGTATAAAAATGCCGCGTATAGAAAAGCATTAGTCTTATGGGAAATCGGGTAATTTGTGCCACTCCCAGACAAAAACACACGATTTTCACAAAAATATCAATTTTTAGGCATTCCCGCGTTGCTGTCATGCCTTATAGTTTTATCATCGCAAAAATTATAATCTGCGATAACTCAGCCAATTTTCGACCAATCGGGCTGAAAATTTATGAGAATACAACTCTTCCATGTACAAAAAAACTTTTTTCTTACTTTCGCGATTACCGGCCAATTGTTCAAATGAGAGCTCTTTATGCTTATTTTTACATGTATTTTTAATTAATTATGTTGTAATAAGTTCATCTCAGTCAGATAAGTCTCAATCGATCCAAATTTTTTTTTGTAAATTCTACTTATGTTAAGAAAATGATAGTATAAAATTGGACTTGATTTCATTCATACAAAAATTGTGCGGACATTTTTTAGATTTTCGAAAAACGGTCTTTTGCTTATAACTCAAATTCTAAGCATTTTACGCAAAAAAGTTAAACGAAAATGTTGTACGTCTCAAAAACATTCTATTAACATAAACCCTCGAAAATGATTAGAATTCAAGTTCACAAGCTAAAATCGAATTTTCACATTAAAATAATTCGTTTTACATAATAGAACTTTTTAGCTTTACGTTGTACAAAAAAACGTTCAATATAAAAGTTGTAGATATTTTAAAAATACAATTTTTGCCTATAATACTATACGTGCAGAATGATTCAATATGTTGAAAACCTCAAAACTGATTTTTTAAAGAAAAATTTCAGTTAGTCTTGATTATGTTTGCAAAATTAAGGAGTTATAAAAGGGTTAAAACCCGAAAAAAAAATCGTAGTGCTGTAAAAAGTTAACATGTATATGTGCTTTAAAAACTATATTTCCTCTTCAATATATAAATATTATACATCACTTTTATGCATTACAAATATGCATTAAGTGAGTATAATCCTTGAATACAATTAAAGGTATTTACTTACCAAAAATCATGACCTTCGAAAACCTATTCTGAAGGTTTCTTTAAAATTTTAGTCCAATTGTTCCACTCGTTGCTCAGAAAACCTACGGCAAGTGGAAAAATATGAAAAAACTAAACTGAGTAAAAGGCATTTGAAGTTTATGATGTAAATCGTATGAATAAACTCAGTGATACTTACAGAAACTATTTAGTTTCGGTATTCAAATATACATGCAGTAATGTATATTTGATGGTACGCGTACATCATGATGGTTGATAATAGTATTTTAGAAGCTGAAAATAAAATATAAATTATCATTACCAATTCATACACATATTAAACTAATAATTACAGTTATTTGTAATACTTGCCATTATTAAATACACTTTAAGTTCTTAGAAAGCATGCAAAATTCCACTCCATACAGTCAATATAATGGTCCTATCTTTCTGTTTTCCACCCGCATACCTAAAATCAACAAATAAACAAAGAAAAAGCTCTTTGTGAATAAATTATTATTACTTATTAGTTTTCAATACTCATCTGAATAATTGCTGTACTCTCTAGAAGCTGGAAGCTTTTGTATTAAAAGCACCATTGATGAGGTTATATACACACTGGTAGTTGTTACAGCAGCTAGCAGACAAATTGCACTGATATGATCTGTATAGTGTCTTGTGAGTTGGATGAAAAACAACTGTTTGGCTGCTTCACATAAAATTCTACTGTACCGATCATATAGTAATCTTCATTCTCGACCCGACGGTATGGGACGCAACATGTTTGGTGGCGAATTCAAATTTGTTGAATGCCTTTACTTTGTAGAGTTTTCTAGCAATTCAAGAAATTATATAACGTCACGTTTATAAAATTTTAACCATTAAAAGACTTAACGGTGAACCAACAGAAACTCCGATCCCTAGAAAAGTACCGTAGGAGGACTGGATGAGCGCGAAGCATGCACGAACGTAGGGGGATCGGGTGAGCGTGAATGCAGGGGGTTCAGGTGAGCGCGAAGTGCGAGCGTCGGTCATGCCTTAAATGCTAAACGCGAAGCGATGTAAGGCGGCAAGCCACTGAGACCTACAGGCCCGAAGGGCCGAAGGTCGAATGTGGCGTGCTAGTTTTTATTGTGACAATCGGTTACATGAATTTATTTTGCTCACCGCATTAAATCTACTTGCAATTCTTTATATGAACGCACACTCTCTTCACAATCATGTCTAAATTTGACTCGCTTACTATATCAGGAGCTGCTTTTGCGTTTTGGAGGCATTGGTGCAAATGATTTTTTTTATAAATGACTTATAAAAGAACTTGTACATTTTTTATAAAACTAATAAAATAGATACAAAAATTGTAAAGATTAAAAACAATACAATAACAGGGTTTGAGGTTTTGTTATTGAAAAAAAACAACATTCAATCACTAATGTGAATATTGTTTCAAATTAAACAATTATTTCGATAAAAAATTTTCAAATCCACTTATAATCAAGGGAAAAAATCGCGTATAACGAGGGATGGTGCATTTTCTTCAACCGCGGATAAAGAAACAGCGTATAACGAGAGATATAGTAGAAAGTGGATGTGTATGGTTCTCTACCACTCTCGATGTATGCACACATTAGCCAATCACATTACAGTCTTTAGACACTACACAACATTCGCTTAAAATTATTCTATATAGAGGAATAAAAATTATGATACTACACAAAATTATTATCCGAACCTACCTAAAAGTTGTCGACATCTATTCTGCTTTAAAATTTGATTTGGGTTATTATTTTAAAGGACCCCGCATATTTTAAAGGGAAATTGGTTCCCTGTCAAATTGGCTGAAAATTTGATATATTATAGATTATGATCTCCTGAACAAAAGTCTCCACGGGCGCAACTGGCGGAGAGCCACCGTTTTTGAGAAAAAAATCATTAAAGATTGGATTTTTACGTTGGTTATGGCGCGCTTCGTATACATATAGCACTATAAACAAATACATATAGATATAGCGCGACTTTACGGGTTTAGAAAAAATTAAGCATATCGATCATATGCACTGCAAGTCTGAAAGTTATGCAGGTAATCTAGCTGCCCGATGACGGAGTCCAGGTTGCACTACCGCCTATGCATTTATAAAGCGTAGCATTATCTCTAGACAAATAGAATGATTAAAAATGAAAATAGATGGTACGTCGAATCAAGATGGTACACACTGTCACGTGTTATTTGAACCGGCATAGTAGCTATGTCACCAGGGGGGTCAGGGGTATCTCGGTGAACAGGGTCGCCGATTACGAACTCCGGGTAGTGCGCTCCGTAGCTTTTTAGCAAAATGAGTGCACCAGATACCGGCAAAGTGTCTGGTGAACAGGCTCGCCGATTACGCACTCTAGGTGATGGCCTTCTTGACCGTCGAGAAATACTCTCGGTGGCTTTCTTGACCAAGCGGCCTTCTCGACCGTCGAGAAATATTCTCGGGAGCTTTTTCGACCGTCAAGAAATAATCTAGTAGTCTTTCTTGAACCAGAGGCCTTTTCGACCGTCGCGAAATACTATCGGAGGCTTTTTCGACCGAGAGGCCTTCTCGACCGTCGAGAAATTCTCCCGGTGGCTTGCTCGACCAAGCGGCCTTATCAACCGTTGCGAAATACTGTCGGAGGCTTTTTCGGCCAAGAGGCCTTTTCGACCGTCTAGAAATATTCTTGGAGGCGTTCTCGACCAAGAGGCCTTTTGGACCGCCGAGAAATGCTGTCGGAGGCGTTCTTGACCCAAGAGGCCTTCTCGACCGTCGAGAAATACTCTCTGAGGCATTCTCAACCAAGAGGCCTTCTCGACCGTCGAGAAATACTCTCGGTGGCTTTTTCGACCAAGCGGCCTTTTCGACCGTCGAGAAATAATCTTATAGTCTTTCTTGAACCAGAGGCCTTTTTGACCGTCGAGAAATACTCTCGGAGGCTTTTTCGACCAATTACCTTTTCGACCGTCGAGAAATACGGTCGGAGGCCTTTTCAACCTTCGAGAAATACTGTGGGAGGCTTTTTCGACCAAGAGGCCTCTTGGACCGTCGAGAAATACTCTCGGTTTCTTTTTCGACCAAGCGGCCTTTTCGACCGTCGAGAAATAATCTTATAGTCTTTCTTGAACCAGAGGCCTGGTGTTACACGTGTTTTATCGAAAAGCTACGTAGCGCAACGCGTAGATTGCATAATCGGCGACCTTGTTCACCTAGACACATCGTCGGCACCTGGTGCATGCGCTTTGTCGGGGAACTACGGAGCGCACCACCTAGAGTGCGCAATCGGCGACCCTGTTCACCTAGATGCATTGCCGGTACTTGGTGCATGTGCTTTTGCAAAAAGCCTCGGAGCGCATCTCCTGGAGTGTGGTCGGCGACCCTGTTCACCTAGACTCATAGCCGGTACCTGATGCACGCGCTTTGTCAGAGAACTGCGGAGCGCTCCACCTAGAGTGCGTAATCGGCGACCCTATTCACCTAGACTCATAGCCGGTACCTGATGCACGCGCTTTCTCGGAGGACTGCGGAGCGCACCATCTAGAGTGCGCAAACGGCGACCCTGTTCTAGACTTATCGCCGGTACCTGATGCACGCGCTTTGTCGGAGAACGGCGGAGCGCAGCACCTAGAGTGCGTAATCGGCGACACTGTTCACCTAGATGCATTGCCGGTACCTGGTGCATGCGCTTTTGCAAAAAGCCCCGGAGCGCATCTCCTGGAGTGTGTAGTCGGCGATCCTGTTCACCTAGACTCATCGCCGGTATCTGGTGCCCGCGCTTTGTCGGAGAACTACGGAGCGCATCACCTAGAATGCGTAATCTGTGACCCTGTTCACCTAGACTCATCGCCGGTACCTGGTGCACGCACTTTTCCAAAATGCCACGGAGGACAACACCCGGAGTGTGTAATCGGCGACATTGTTGACCCAGATACTTTGCCGGTACCTGGTGCATGTACTTTTCCAAAAAGCCCCGGAGTGCACCACCTGGAGTGTGTAATCGGCGACCCTGTGATGTTTGAATGATTTTTTTTTCTCAAAAACGGTGGCTCTCCGCCAGTTGCGCCCGTGAAGACTTTTGTTCAGGAGATCATAATCTATAATATATCAAATTTTCAGCCAATTTGACAGGGAACCAATTTCCATCTAAAATGAGCGGGGTCCTTTGTAATGTTTAAAATGAATGAAATAACTAACAAATGTAAGGTTTTAATGTACTTGGACAGAATTTTCCCATAAAAATTATCAGAATACCACATTAATCCCACGACAAAGAATATTTACGAATTAAATGAGTTAAGACGTCTCTTCGAGTCAAATTTTTTTATTTATTCGCCTACGTTTCGATCTGTTCCAGAGAATCGGAGAACAAACGTTATATTGATAAGGGGGATACCACCTCTCCCTTTGCCGTTCACGCAATAGAGACCGGGAATAAATTTGATTTTGAAAATATTAAAATTATTGATAGAGAAGCGTCGATCTTTCGTAGACGCTTCTCAGAAATGCTCCATATTCAATTTTTTCATAGCACGCTTAATAGGGCGGAGGATACGTGCTTCCTCAAATCAAGCTATAAAAATGTGATTTCTAACCTTAAATCTAGCCCACGAAATTAATTTTGTTACATGTTTTTATTTTATGTATACGTGAACGGAGGCTGAGTGTTGATAGCGCAATATACGGGTATCATAGAACTGAGAGAGGTGGCACACGGCTCCGCGCTCTCTTCCATATAGCCAACGTGTATTAATGATGATTGGCTGGCGGGGCGGAGCGGCACATCCCAGTAAGAGGTCGGTATTGATAGCCGATGCGGTTATGGAAGGAGCGTTTGTATCGGCGTCGCGGGCTCTGTGTCCTAATACATGGGCTAAGAATAGTGCCGCTTCCTCGTGTTGTGTGGCACCCGGGTTGCCATGTGTTTGGGGCTCCCTTCTTGATATCTCTTATGTTATATGTATTCATTGTAGGTATTAATTGTATGCGGAGGCTCGTGCGAGAGTATCACTAGATGTATGCTCGGATTAAGAGGACAGTCGATCGTTGTCCTCCGCCGGTGTCGCATCACCACCTGGCGACACCGGTATTTAATGGTTATCGTCGGTTACAGTTAGGTTGGTGGCTATAAATATAAATTTTAATTTTAAAAATTAGTAATATTAGACATTAATTTTTGTATTATATTTTTAGATTAATTTGTAAACACGCACAATTGTGTAAGACTAGAGATATTGATGTATGAATAACATCTTTAAAATTTTTTAAGGTATTTTTGTAAAAAGGATTTTGATTTTATTATGTAATTTTAGTTTTAAATTTTTGTAATTAATTTTGTATTATTTCTTGGTTTGACTGAGCCTTGATAAGGATCTGAAACAGATCGAAACGTAGGCGAATAAAAAAGAAAATTTGGCTCGAAGAGATGTCTTAATTCATTTAATAATAACTACCACCATTGAGCGATAACTTCATCAATACTACTAATATTTACGAATAATTTTATTTAAATTTATTTATATTTTTAACTAGTTGGTTTTAATTTTTACTGCACTGTGGTAGGCCAAGCAACAGAGATTATTTTCAAAAAAGTAATAAAATAAGCTGGCGACCTATGCCACTCGATAGCAAATAATGCGCACTTTAAGCACATATCTGTCTCTACAAGTAAATCGTGATTATTTTATAGTTATTAATAAAAAAACATGCAGAAAATGCATGTTTTTTTAGTTTTGCGCTTAGAACTTTTAAACTAAACAAGCAATGAAAACATCACTTTAGACCAAAAATATGCGGTATGAAATTATGAAGAACAGGAACTTAACTATTAAAAATCTCGATAAGTTGTATAGAACCTGAGATAATGGAAAAGAAAGGGTTAAACTAACCATTTTTCAAAAATTCATTACGCAGCCATTTTTTCATTTTAAGACTCGAAATTTTGGAAATGAGAAGCTATGGGTATGTACTTTATAGGAAAAAAAAAATAATGCTGTGAAACCATTATTGTTGCTGCAATCGCGATGTTAAATTTTTGTTCACTAACTTGCACACGCTCTGACTTCCCCAATTGCGGTCCTATTTCAATTATAAAAATGTTTTGAAATGTTGACGTTTCACACAATAAGATGCATTAATCCATTTTTCGATAAAATGCATCTAAGTATGCTAAAATAGCCGTCGACAATGCGCAAACACGGCTGGACGCGGCAGAGCGCGCGAGTATTGGGGGAAGCGCGCGTGAATAGGGGAAGTGCGTATACATAGATATACAAGCGCGCTGCGCGTAAGGACGATAGTTTTTCCATACGTTTTCTGAAGGAGTACTGCAGGTATTTGAATGATTTTTTTTTTAAATTAGGGGTATTAAGATTCGATGATTTCAATTCTTGATTAATAATTAATGATTCAAGGGAACTTAAATTGTTATTACGTTAAATATGTAGGTAAAATTTGAAATAATAACGCATATTGCTGAATTTCAGGAAATTTAAACGTTTTAAATACAATTATTATTACGTAGAACGAAACATTAAAAAATGAAATATAAATTTACATCGTACATAGAAATTTACATAAATTTTATACAGTTATATTAAAATTAATCGCTGCTGTTTTCTGCTCTCAAAGTTATCGTCGAGATTGTCATTATCATTGCATTCGTTTGCATTAACATTAAAATCGATGTTAGTTAACAAAAAGTCCGCATTTATAATCGATTTTTCAAATTTTATTGCTTTGGAATAGGAGGCGCATAAACTAATATTATTCAAACAATCGATTAATTTTGTGTGGATTAACGATGCAAGTCCCAATAAAATTGACGAGGAAAACGATCGCGGCCTTATGTTTGACATTAAAATGTGAGCAGTAGTAAAAATTTTACTGTCCCATTTCTCCCATGACTTATTCTTAGGATTGCGTTGATGCATTTAGATTAAAACGTTAAGAAATAATTTTAACGATTGCGGGACGTCATCCTTCGTATCGCCTAAAAAATCTGACGGCGAGTTATAAGTATCTTGTTGAAATTTCCTAGCGCGGGTGTCTTGAAGAATAATGTGCGCAGACATCTCAATTATTCTTAACTTTTCCTTTTCTTCATTTGTTTTTTTATCAGCTTACCATTTTTCTTCGCGCGCAGCCATCTCTTCCAAAAATGCTGCACCATTTGCTGTAAGTGCTGATAGCGATTAAGTCGGCCCGTAGTGAGGTCTACGAGATCGCCCTGTGGCACAGCTATTAAGGCGCCTCCAGTTAGGAAATGTGCGGGAGTGAGAGGATTTAGGTCATTTGGATCATTTGAAATTGAATATAATGGTCGGAAGTTTAAGTATGCTTCGAACTGCGTTAATACTGTATACAGATCCTCACATGTCAATCGCGTTTCGCCCACGACCCTTTTTAAATGGTACTTGGCTGCTTTGACTGCTCTCTCTCACAATCCGCCGAAATGCGGCGCGCGCGGAGGAATAAAATGGCAATTAATTCCCTTGCTCGTAGCCAAGTCGACCATGGCCTCGCCAAATCCGTGATGTCTTAGCAGCGCCGCCAGCTCACTCAGCTCATTTTTTGCACCAACGAAATTGGTTCCGTTGTCGGAATAAATATCTTTGCACAATCCGCGGCGCGACGTGAACCTTTTAAAGCAATTAAGAAATGCCTCGGTAGACAAATCTTTTGCGAGTTCAATATGGATCGCTTTCGTCGCGAAGCAAACAAAATTACATAGATAAGCTTTAATTGAAGTTCGCGAACACGGTTTATCCTTTATGAGAAAAGGTCCTATGTAATCTACACCGCACTTCAGAAACGTCTGGGCCGGGGCTATCCTGGCAGCAGGTAAGTCCCCCATTGCGCATTGTAAACGAGGGCCTAGCCCGGAAGCAAGCCACGCAATCGCTTATTGCTTTCTTAACGGCATTTTTACAACCTAATACCCAGTATCAAGTGCGCAGAGAGGCCATCATGGACTGACAGCCCGCATGCAAAAGCTCTTTGTGCTCATTTTTTATTATTAGGCTAGTGAGCTTATGCCCCGGCGCCAGAATAATGGGATGTTTCGTCTCGTGTGGGAGCTCGGCATTTTTTAATCGCCCGCCTACTCTCAAGAGACCTTCGGCGTCCAAAAAGGGGCTTAGTTGAAGTAATTTGCTACCTTTGGTAGCTCTTTTCCCCTTTTTAGAGCTAGTATCTCTGGCAGAAAGGAGTCTAACTGCGCAAGTTTAGCCAGCTCGTGCCCTGCTTGCTGCCCTACTGAAAAAACTATTATGGTGAATTCAAGAAATTAATATGAATATTAATTAATTTAAACAAGATTTTCGTATGGTAAATATGTGGAAACCATGTGGGAAACATAAGGCTTTTTGACGTGGTATCATACTATGATACCATATGTTTTTCATATGTTTTTCATGTGTTTCCAAGTTCTATATTCATGTAATTTCATAACTTTCTATTTACAATATATAATATATTAAATAGGCCTCTGTTCTAAAGAAATTTTTTGATATGATTTCCAATTTACAATATATGATTTTATTCTTAGAAATAATTTTATTTATTATTTTTTTTATTAGAATCTTTCACTTTTGTAGAAATATAAATAAACATATGTAATATTATAACTTACACAAATATTTTATTCATTTATAAATATTATAAATTAGTAATGAAATAAATTTGGTAACGAACAAATACTCATTATTTCTTCTGTATTAATTCGTACTAATTCTCCTTGCACGGTTTGAATTTTATAAATGGGACCACAAAGCTTTTCACTGGTCTGCACAATATTACAGATAACCACTTCTGTTTTGCAATCCCTATTTACAACAAAATATAATATTTCAATAAAAGTATTGTTTTTCAAAATTGCAAAACTGTTATCAGATCTTTTAGCTTTTCTACGTGTAGATGTGTACAAACAACCTTTAATAGTTGCTTTTGTAAATACTAAACTGGACTCTATTGGTATATTAAGATTAATTAAAATACTATTGTCGATATGTGATACGTTTCCTAAATAAGTAATGTTTTTTAACTTGACATTTTTTTTTATTTTATTTGAAGAAACATGTTAGCAATATTTTTTTACTAGTGGATACAGAAGAATAAATATGTTCTTCTAAAATAGCAGTAGACCTTTGAAAATGTATGTATCGTGCCACTTGTGCATTAACACCCTTTGAACTACGAATAGCTTGCAAAGTATAATGATTAGACGCCTCAAATGGAAATGTTGAATGCGCCCAGAGTAGCCCCCAATTAGCTACACTAGTTGCAATGTGCAAAAGTTGATACACATTAAAAGTCATTTCTTTTGTTGTAAATAACTTGCCACTATCAAAATTAAATTTATGTAACATATTATTAACTTTTCCTAAATCTTCGTATGATATTTTTACATTTAATAAAATGTGCAAACTCTCCACTAACAAATTCCAATAGCAAATTCCAATAGCGTGTCCTTGGTGGTGCTACCTTATTTTCCATAATAGGATAGTATGTAGTTACGTAAACATATTTTTGATCAGCAGGTAAATTTTGTACATAACTTCTATAATGTCTTCCGTCAAATATATCATAAATGAAGCCATCATATTGTCTTTCTTTTACAACATAATCGTAAAAGCCTTGATGTTGTTCTATCAAATTACTGATTTCGTCACATGGATTAATTATTATAAAAACATTTTCACAAGATGGACAATCTATCTTCATGTGATTAGAGCATACGTGACAGATAACTTCTGATTGAAATTCATTGACTTTTGCTAAATATCTACTACAAATTTCACACACACAATAAAATTCTATTTTACTCTTTGGATTTAATAGCTTATTGATGAAATATCGACTTTCTGGCAATATCGGATAACTAAACATACTATTAATTAAACGCAATAACATACTTATTTGGTTTAATGGTATCTGAAATACTACGCTATACTTTATTATCATTAAAAATATTTCTCCATAGGATTTATTGACAGGTATAGAAATAGTTGATAAAAACTCTTTGCAGGTTATAAAATCTGTCATATTTTTTGGTTTTCGTATTTTATCTCGATTATTATCACTGTCACTGCTATCATCCAACTCATCAAGAATCGAAAATATATATTCTAACTTTAGTATAACTAATATTAATCTCCTTAACTTTTAAAAGTTGTAAGGTCCCGCGATTGATTGATTAATCATTGATTTCGACATGTGTAACGTACGACTTGTGTGGGTGTGTGTGAGTACGCTGACGGTGGTTATATTGCAATATACCAGCCTCGTGTGCTGGTTGAGCAATGGTATGACCGGGTTTCGGGCGTTTTAAGATCAGCTCAGCATTTTCATATGTGTCGCCGCGTTTATACTTTTGTAATCCTTCTTTCGGTGGCGAGTATTGATTGGCTGCGGGTATCCCCACAATTAAATTGTTAAGCTACTGTCTGATCGGAGGTCGAGTCTTTATAAACCCTCGACTCCATCAGCGCAGCGCCTTTTTACGACCAGACCAGGTACCGGTGTGCGTCTAACCTCGTCATCACGACTTGCCGCTGAAGACTAGCCGACTACTTGGAGTTACTTCAGAAGGATTTACACGAGACCGTAAGAGGGTGTCAAGGTACTACCTGTACGCTATCGGGGGCCTAGAAATCCACCGAACTCTGCAGGCAAGCTGGCATATTTTCTCCGGTGGAAGGTACATCACGACTGAAGTACACTGCGACAGAAGGACCGCCAATCATATCTGGCGTGAGTGGGTGAAGCCGCAGCTTAATTAAGTAAAAACCCTTGCCACGACAAGCTCGTGTACTATAAGTAATAAGCACTCGCTAGGGAAAGAAGGAAGCTTCAATCAACGGCGCGTGTGTAAAAGTAAGTTAGATATAACACATTTTAAGAACGCGTGAATGAATGTAAACTGTAAGAGAGATACGAACTTAGGCTGGAATGAAACGTCTATGAACTGAAACGAGCCCTTTTGTATAACCCGATGATTCTGCCTGGACGCCCAATAAAAAAAAGATTATAACAAAGATTAAAAATAAAATAAAGACGAACTATTTATATACTAACAGACGCCCTTTTACCTATTAACAAGCCCTTAAAAGTTTAAGACAAGGTGTGAGCAGGTAAGACGTCCGCGGACTCTGACGAAACGCCCAACAGCCATCAGCAGAGTGTCCGCAGTTCCAACATCGTGTCCGCGGACTACTAGCCAACGTAGAGACATATGAAGTAGCGCACGCGGACACACTCGCGTCCGCATATACCAGCCTTTGTCCGCGGACAAACAGCCAACGTTGGTCTTACGTAGTAGCGAGTGCGGACATACTCGCGTCCGCATAGTAAGCCGTATACGCTGTACAGCCAGTCCGCGATTCCGCTCGCGTCCGCATTTCTAGTACACTTGTCCGCAGAATTAATATATCGTCCATCAATATAGGTAAAGTCCACCTTCACGGACTTAGCGTATATAGATAGAGGTAAGAAGCATTAGAGGACCAGAATAAGTGCCATCGGATCAACTTCTCTTTTAAATTCACTTATTTATAATTATAATTTTGCAATTAAAGATCCCGATCAAAGATAGCTTCCCAAATAAAAATAATTATTTGTACGAACCCAAGCGGCCCGAATAAGTCAAATTCGGCCCTTACAAAGTAAATATTTACATTGCGATATAATTTTTTATACATAGCAGCTACATGTAACTATATTTATGTACAAGAATACCAAATTATAAGTGAAAAGGCAAATTACCTCATCCCATGATTGCTCGTTATCCTCAGATTTAGATTTTTTATACGGATTATGTATTTAATGTTCTTATTCATTAGAACATAATGTTGCAGTAGATATAGTATTTTGAGCTAATAAAAATTTATTACAAGAACCGTCCTCATTGTTTTCTAATGTCTTGGAACTATTGTTTGTTCATATATCTGGAATACTATTATCAACTTCGTCGCTGTTTTATTTTTTACTTTGAATATTTATGGTCTATAATGAAGATGATCGTAATCATAAATTATATAATTATGTATAGTCTACTTTATTACTAAAATTATAAATAGAAATTTTTCAGTAAGTAATTTTCTATAATAGGTGTAAAATAATATTTCAATTAATACATACTAAAAGATATGAGAGTATGCATAATGTATAAATTAAATTGTAAATGCGTTTAAATATTCAGCTTACAATATAGAAGATATCAGTAATACTTATTTTACACAATTTAATTGATATTCTAAAATACTACATTTATTAAGTTTTATAGAAAAAAATGCAGAAAATAAGGTATAAAATTTACAATTTTATAGACATTTTTTTCAAATATTTTAGAAATTTATAAAAAGTTATTTTTATAGCAATTTTAGCAATTAAAACCTTCTTTGTAACTAAATTGTTTAACTGTGAAAATTCTATCGCCTAAACTGATTAAATAAATAATCTCTAGAACAAAAAACATAAAATAATTATACAAACTTTATTAATTTATCTTCTTTTAATACGATATTCAGTGCTATAACTCATATCCTGAATACTTCCCGTTTCTAACCATTTTTTATATGACCTACGATTTTTTTATCCGTATTCGTAATTATATTTTCAAAATTATTGTCAACTTTAATAAATAAATCAACGTATTACAAACTTGTACTACATTTATCAAAACATTGAAATCAGTTTGCTTTGATTGATATGATCAACAGTGAATATAGTCAACAGTGAATATAGTCAACAGTTATATTTTTCAAATCCTTAAGATCCGTCGCTGTCGAAGTACACCAGTTCATATAGTATTCATAGGGAACTTATTGGAGTGTCGTCAATGTAACAAAAAGCTGTCTTTAAGATGAAAGAGAATTTTGAACCTCCTTTGTGAACTGTGCTCTATTTTTACTCACAGTCATGACTCATGATTATTTAATAAACGTGCTTAATTACGTTGTAATTAAACTAAAATGAAAAATGGTTATTGAGGTGAAAAAAATAACGTGGGCATGCATTAGATATGAAGATGACGTTTCGGAAGATGTTTTTGTACCTATTGAGCTTATTAAAAAGAAAAAAGTCACGATTACCACATACAACCTCAAAAAGATTTAGATTTCAATTCTCAAAAGAAATATAGAATATTTTATTGTATTTGTGATACAGCCGTATGTACAGACAAATCTGAAACTTGTCGTTTTTACAAAGGATACATCAAATGCCTCGGTGGTAAATTACAATGGTTTTAGAATCAAATCATAAAAAATATATTCATAAAATACATAAAACTCGGACTAATTGTGATAGAAACATGCATATAATTCATATGTTTATAGTAAATTGTATATAAGTTTCTTTAATACGTTCATTGCGTAATTTTATTAATTTTAATGATTATTATTTACCTAATATTTCTGGATGATGATGCTTCTCGTATGTTGCATCCACCAGCTGACTCCTCCATCGCTCTGGGCGGATGTATTATGCACTTTTACACAAATATAATGATTTTTTCGGTTTCCCTTTCTCTTAGGTCAAAATTTCAAGGCTATTAGAACAGTTGAGATACATCTGCTCCTCTACGACAGAACAAGTGAACGCCATGCATTGTAGACAGGCTGCTGTGGAGCTATACCGTCAAACATAATGGCCTTTCGGCAGATGTTACCAAATTCCACTACTTCAAAATTTATGTAAATATTTTCAACGTAATAGCAGTTGAAGTTCCCTTAAATCATTAATTATTAAACAAGAATTGAAATCATCGGATCTTAATACCCTGCAACGGGTTAAGTATGTAGCACGGCGATGTACTTTCCCACGGCCGAGACGGCCGTGTTTATTTACGCGAGCGTATCAATTCAGCCTCGATCAGCGCGAGCGAGCGAGCGTTCGCGGAAACGCGTACGCTTCACACGCCGACCGCCCGTGACGTCACAGGCGAGGATTCCAATCCCCCACGGGAGAGACACACATGAACACAAATAGTATTCGTGTATGTACATTCGGGATTACCTGTGTGCGTATTCCTCGCGCAGCCAGTAATCATGTAAGCATGTTACTGCGCCGCGATTTCTTCCCTCTTTCAGCGGTTTCGGCGATTGATCGCGAGGAGCTGAGACGCGCGCGACAAAGAGTCATTCTCTCCTCGGACGTCATCTATAGTGGTCATCACCCAACTCTACACTCCGAGAAGGTAATCATTATTGCTCACGGTGGACATGTCGAGCAACCGCGAGTCCTTCTCTTATCCGTGCAGAACGCGCCCGACAACACCTCGACCGACGACCGGGATCAATGCTTCTCTCGCAGCCTCTCCACGCGTCGTGTTTCGTGCTCGTGTGTGTGTGTGTGTATGGTGCGCGCCGTATTAAGAGACAAGGAGCATGCTCTCCATCGCGTATAATTCAATTATTTTTTGCCGTAGGGCAGACACCCTTTGCGATAAGGCTCCGGGCTGCCGTAAGCATCGGATGTCCCTTTGGGACATAGCGTGTCGAAATAAATCACGCGATACTTGTGTTTTCTTGGTTTTCACGATTGACTTCAGTGCAATTGTCGGTGCCGATTGCTTAGTACGCCTCTCTAGCATTCTCTAGATCGATCGCGTCAGGATTCATATTACCCGTGCAGCACTGAAGTCTCGCGTAAATTAAATCAATGTGTTCCCTCGTATAAATAAAAAAAGATGTATCACAGCTAGTGTGATAGATCGCGTCAGAAGGAGGTAAATGGGAAGTACCCATTTTAGCCATCGTGCTCTCGAGATCGGCCGGCAACGCCAAGAGTTGATCTCGGGCGTCCTGGACGCACCGCGTAACCGCTAGGTCGCGACGTAAACAAAAAAACAAAAAAAACTAATTTATGATAAAGTACTTACAACGTAACCTTCTAGGGCGTATGCCAATAATTTTGCTCTTTCAGTTACCGGGGTCAATGAAAACGTCCCGGCAACTCGGCCATTGGCCGTTTAAACTCTCTCATACTTATAAACGCGTGTCTCGCAATTAAAATAAGCCAGTAGGGCGAATCCAGTGCACTAATAAACATATTTTTAAACAATACTACTTACGTGTCGCATGCTACATGCTACTTACTGCCTTGTGAGGGGCAAGTAAGCCTTTTTATGTTATATCCCCGCTATTATTAACCTACGTAAGCTATCCCTTGCTACATGATTCCAACTCCTACAACATTGGCTGGCTCGATTGTCATGGTCGCCCATGAATACACATTGGAACTGAAGATGCGCCAATGTCCTAGATATCTCTACCATATTTCCCCTAGCCATATTCTTATACGTTCTTTAGATACCCGTCATTATTATTATTATTAGCATTATTATCTCCCATCCCCGCAAGCAGCCGTCGCAGATCTTCCCTAGTAGAATTCATTACCATTTCAGGATATTATTGCAGCACATCGAGCTTTCCGGGCGAGGGTGACTCTAGGCGACACCTTGCGCACATCACAATTTCTCAACAAATTATTATTACCTGAATGATTCGATAAATAAATTCTGTCTATGTGCGGATGCACATTACCTGTCGTTTTCTTATTTATGCACGAATCCAATCACCTTACAGCGGACTCATACCTCGGGGTTCGATACAACTTCTCTCTCTCTGTCGCGGATAAGTAAATTCATTCATCTCATACTTGTTTTGATTAAACTCATGCATGTGATTTTTTAAGGAGTTATGCGGCGTGTGAGTATTGCGAGGCTCACAGACTCCCATAGACTCAATCGATCGTCACGAGCAAAGGAGAGATAGACGTGTAACAAAGAAAAAGAACCTCGCAACCCCTAATTCCAAAAAAAAAAATCATTCAAATACCTGCAGTACTTCTTCAGAAAACGTACGGAAAAACTATCGTTCTTGCGCGCAGCGCGCTTGTATATCTATGTATACGCGCTTCTCCTACTCACGCGCGCTTCCCCCAATACTCGCGCACTCTGCCGCGTCCGGTCGTTTTTGAGCATTTTCGACGGCTATTTTAGCATACTTAGATGCATTTTATCGAAAAACGGATAAATATATCTTATTGTGCGAAACGTCAACATTTCAAAACACTTTTTAAAATTTAAATAGGACCACAATTGAGGACGTCAGAGCATGTGCAAGTTAGTGAACAAAAATTTAACATCGCGATTGTAGCAACAATAATGGTTTCACAGCATTCATTTTTTTCCTATAAAGTACATACCCATAGCTTCTAATTTCCAAAAATTCAAGTCTTAAAATGAAAAAGTGTCTGCGTAATGAATTTTTGAAAAATGGCTAGTTTAACTCTTTCTTTTCCATTATCTCAGCTTCTATACAACTTATCAAGATTTTTAATAGTTCCTGTTCTTCATAATTTCATACCGCATATTTTTTGTCTAAAGTGATATTTTCATTGCTTGCTTAGTTTAAAAGTTCTAAGCGAAAAACTAAAATAACATGCATTTTCTGCATGTTTTTTTGTTAATAACTATAAAATAGTCTCGATTTACTTGTAGAGACACATATGTGCTTAAAGTGCGCATTATTTGCTATCGAGTGGCATAGGTCGCCAACTTATTTTATTGATCGTCAAAAATCGTACCTTTTTTTGCTCTGTCGCTTGGTCTATGGTTGTTGTTTGTACCTCAAAAAGTAAAAATTGAAAAAATGAAGAAAACAACACGCGAAATTTGTTTGAAGTCGCTATAATAATTGAAAATATTGCTAAAAGCGAAACGCTTTGCCTTTCACATGAAGCATTTTTTATTTTTAAGCATTTGGTTAGATACATATAATTTTATTATTGTAAATTATTGTGAACTAAAAATATTAGAAATTGATTTTTAAGTTAACAAAAATTAGGGAGGAGTGGTGCATTTGAAAGGAATGGGTAAAATTATTCAGGTGTACTTTGTTTTTGTATAAAGGTAAGCAGTTTAATAAGGCTGCGTTACGCGTAGGCGGACGAGTGTGCGCAGGAAAATAAAGTTTTTATCTTCAAGTACATTTGTATATTTATATTACAAAAAAGTGTGATATGTATTATAATAGTGATTTATACATAAAAGTTGTGTATGTGCATAAGAATATATCGATGGCTGAGAGTCCTATTACAAAATCTCAGGTGAGATTTCAGGTCATATCTCAGGTGACATCTCATCTGTAATCTCGTGTCAAAATCTCATCTAACTGATTTTTACCAATTTTTCGTTCATTACATATTTAAAGGGGTCCGAAGCCCATTAATGACGCGTGACTAACTATACGATAAAAAAGTGCTTAAATTAAACAAATATAATGAATTATGCAAATTTTAGAGATAGTTGCCCTGCATCTCGTATCATCTATCAATATGGAAAGTTTGAAATCGAAATATTAAAGTATTGAAAAGAACGGTTGGAACGAAAATCAGTAGCTCGTCAGCACACGCTAGTTAGTCAGGTTACGTCTACTGATTTTCGTTCCAACTGTTCTTTTCAATACTTTAATATTTCGATTTCAAACTTTCCATATTGATAGATGATGCCGAGATGCAGGGCAACTATCTCTTGAATTTTCGTTATTTATTATATTTATTTTATTTCAGCACTCTTCTATGGTATGGTTAGCGACGGGTCATTCATGGGTTTCGGATCCCCTTAAGACCCCTCTTAGTTAATTAGTGACTATATTCGAAAAATTCGAACTTAGAAAATTTTTAAATATTTGAACTTAAAATTTTCACGAATTTCAGATTTAGATAATTATGGCACAATTTTTCCAAAACTTTCCAAATTCGAATTTTTCAAAAATAATCATCAATTCATTAAGAAGGGTCTTAAAGATATAATGAACGAAAAATCGGTAAAAATCAGTTAGATGAGATTTTGGCGTGAGGTCTCAGATTAGATGTTACCTGAGATATTATCTGAGATCTCACCTGAGGTTTTGTCGTAGGGAGCAAGAGTCTGGAACTCAAGCTAGTATTTTTTTTCAAAATTTGTAGCGTGAGCCCAGCGAAATTTTAAAATTAGTTAAAAAGAAACTCCAACCATTGCTTCGATTTTAGTTTTTATTGAAAAATCTATGCCGACGTTTCGAATATGCTTGGGCTCCCCGTTAAGGATAAATAATACAGAAAAGTTTACAAAAATGTTTGTATAATGTATTTACAAATAATTTAAATGTTACAATAAATAAATTCGTCAATGCACTTTACAAGATAAAATTATGATTTATAAAATTATAATTTTAAAAAATAATTAATAAATTTACGATTTTTCTTACAATTGTCGATTCAACGAATTACCCTAACTAATCAGAGTTAGAGCAGCGTGCTTCGCGCGTTCTAATTTTTCTCATGCTATATATAGTTAATTTTTAAAACTTTAAAAAATATTCTTTATGAATTATGTACTGAAAACGTTGACTAAATGAACCACTCGTTTCAATTTTTCTAAGTCTAATTGCAGTTCAATATTAACAGATGCACATACTGAGGTTATGTTTTTGCGACACTCCAAGGCTCCACCAGAAATGATCCCATAATGACACTTTTTAATACAAATAAATATTATCAAACACAAAATTCTATTTACATACATATTCAAAATTTAGTATGCTTATACATAAAATAAAAAATCAAAAACTAAAAATTAAAATATGAATTATATTCAAATTTTGAAAATGACATTTATGACGCGTGCGCATCTTGGCTTCACAACATCCGGTCAAGACTTTTTTTATAAAGGGAACTCTCGGTGTCGCTAGGTGGTGATGCCGGAGGAGGAAATATCTCTACTGATCGATTAGCGAGCAATACAATAGTCAGTGCTTTTAATCTAATAATTAGCAGAGAGGGACACACACACGTATTGGAAAATAGTTTTATAAGGGGATCGTCCGGCAAGACGCTAGGCCGCCAGTTGAGCATATAGGATTGCATGTATGGACGAGAGGTGGCAAGAGAACACGCATCACTCGGCGAGCAAGAGAGCTCGCGCTGCACTTCATACTGGCCACTCCATCACCTCACTGGCTCGGAATTCAGCCCGCTATGTTAAATTTACATTATTATTTATTTTTCGACTGGGACTCAATTTTAAATTGCTAATTACATTTTTATAGCTTGTCTTGAGGTGGCAAGTACCTTCCGCTCTATTAAGCGTGTGGTTCAAGAAACTGAATATGCAGCATTTTTGAAAAGCGTATATGGAAAATAGACGGAAATAGCATGAACGGCTATGGGAGACGTCACTTCTCTTTTCTCTATACTAGACCGAGAGCAGCGCGCTTTGTACGCTCTAATTTTTATCGAACTTTGTTTATAATTTAATAATACTTTTGAAGAATTATTTCTCTGTTTAAAGTTATTTTTGACTTGATTGCAAAGTTATTTTATTCTATAAAAAAATTGATCAAAATAAATAGTTTTAGAATTATTTAAAAGTTTTAATGAAAGTGTAACATGGAATTTTCTCGCCCGCACGGGGATTCCAGTTAGTATACAATTAATTTATTTGTGCATGACTGACTCCTTTTCTCGGCTCGTAGAGTTCTTGAAAAGGCGGGAAGCGGGAATGTGGTAGCAATCGGGTTAATAAATGCTAACGGAAATAATGAAAGTAAACAATTCAAGTATATATATTGTACTCAATTCGTTGTACATAATGAATCAATGCAAACAATAATCAATGACTCGAGATAATTTCATAGGCCTATCGGCCATATAACTATTTCCAATCGGACGCGTGGCACTTCGCTAGATAACAAAGGGGCCGCGAAAAATCATCTACGGTGAATTTAAAGAAAACAAAAGGAAAGACTGCCAGATCCCCTCAAACGCGAAAAAAGTCCACACGCACTTGAGACGAATCTCGATTTTCACCTATTCCTGTACCAACCATAAATATTCTCAATAAAAGTTAGGATAACATCTCACCAACTGCGTACACGAAATATCAATTGAACTTTGCTAAATCCTCCAATGGTTCTCCCGCAAAATTCCAGCTATTAAAATCGGTGTCACGGTCAAGTTCTCCGGGAAGCTTCCAATGGCACAAACTCTTTCAAAACCACTCGCAAAACTGCCAAGGAAAACTTATTAAAGCTACTGCTGCTCACGTGGTCGAGCACGGAATGGCCGTAGCGGACGTTCCGCTCGCGGAAGGATGCCGCCTTTTTCCCACCCAGCCTCCTTCTTCACAGAAGCGTCGTTGAACAGAATTTAAGCAGAAAAGTAGAAAAAATGGGTGAGTGGAGACGAGGGATGGATGAGTGAGTGAAAGGGATTTCTCAATTAAAATACAAAGGTTTCGCGGAGAAGCTAACGCTTGCTGAGGCGTAAAAACCCTCACGGGGCAGAGGGAAAAGCCCCAGCAAGACGGGAATTTTATTTAACACAAAATTACAATGAAACTTAAAAGTAGATGCGCGGAACTTAACAATATACGTAATCGCGAGCTGAAGGATCCTTCGCAGCCTATCTCGAGAGCTCTCTTACCTCGTACAATCGTCGCTCTGGACAGAAGTGAATCGCGGCGTCGAACCTGGTCGTCAGTCGAGCCGGAACAGGGACGTGCGAGAAATGGCCTCTGCCCGCGTCAAGCGCGTCTCGACGTCTCGAGCACCAAACGCTTGTCGCCCGGACAACGATCACGTTGTCGCAAACTATGCACGTCCCTAGGGAGAAGCACGTCGTCCAAACGGCCGTGGCAGTCGTCCCTCACAAAGTCTATCGCACTGGCACACACGCGTACTCGCAGAGCTGCGTAAAGTGTCCGGGTTGTCCTGGAGGGATGTAGTCCGGGATGGCTCTTCAATCGGCGAAGTCGGAGATCGTGCGCACAGCTTGACGGTTCGATCAAGAGAGAGCGATTCCGCGGGCGCTAGCTCAACTGGCCCAACAAAGCGTGAGGGGCGCATGCGCACGCATGAAATGGCGCGACGGCGAGTCGACGCAGCGACAGCGCGCGATATTCAAGTCTCGCCTGGCCTAACTAGTATACGCTACTGAGTTGAAATAACCCGAACATCCCGCCCGCCTTCGTCTAACAGACGAACTACTCTCCTGAAACACCTGCCTGTTTCTTCTTGGTACCTTCATCAATATGCAAAGGACAAACTCGCGAGACATGCCGACGGAAAGACGAAGTAGCAGTCTTCACCGTTACTACTCGTACGAGCCCATCTGGACCTGGATGCACCTCTACGACTCGCCCTAGGGGCCACTTCGACGGAGGGTAACGATCATCCTTGATTAAGACCAGCCTGCCAACACAGAAATTTTCCGTTGGACTGCGCCATTTCTCTCGCTGCTGCAAATGAAGAATGTACTCCGAAGACCATCTTTTCCAAAACTTATTTCGAATTCGCTGTAGCAACTGAAAGCGGTCTAAGCGATTCTCTGATACGTCTGCTGGGTCTGCATCTTGAAGCAACGTAGAAGCACTGCCCGTCAGAAAATGAGAGGGCGTCAATGCGTTAAGGTCGTCGAGATCCGAATTCAGCGGTGCTAATGGTCGTGAATTGAGACAAGCTTTAATCTCTGCGAGAACCGTACAAAATTCGTCGAAAGTCAATGTATGCTCCCCTACCATCCTCTTCAAGTGATACTTGACTGACTTCACACCAGCCTCCCAAAGACCTCCGTAATGCGGCGCGGTCGGAGGAATGAAAATCCAATCCGTACCGTCATTTGCCAAAGTAGAAGCAACCTCTCGATAAAACTCAGAAGCTCGTTTAAACATTTTCCTCAGCTCATTGTCCGCTCCGTGGAAGTTTGTGGCGTTATCGCTGTAAAGCTTCTGGCAGATACCATGCGCGCAAACAAACCTGCGGTAAGCATTCAAAAACGAAGCCGTCGTGAGATCGCAAACTAACTCTAAATGAATAGCCCTGGTAGAAAAACAGACGAACACGACGATGTAGCCCTTATGCAGTTTATGTCCGCGTCCGTTCCCTGAACGAACCTGAAAGGGACCTGCATAATCTACCCCTGAAATGGCGAACGGCCTGTTTGCAACGACTCGGTCAGCTGGGAGGTCTCCCATCATCTGCTGAGCGGTCTGCGGTTTAACTCGTTGGCATACATCGCAGTTGCGCAGTACGGTCTTCACCAATTTGCGTCTACCTAAAATCCAAACCCTTTGCATCAACATACTCGAAGATAGAGTAGGACCTCCGTGCAAACTCTGGTGATGCGCAAAACGAACAAATAAAAGACTAAGCGAAGATTGCTGAGTCAAAATTGGAGGATGTTTCCGATCAAAGGAAAGATCGGAATTAGATAGACGGCCTCCTACTCTTAAGATTTTGTCCTTACACAAAAACGGATTCAATTTGCTGAGCTGACTATTATTCGGCAATCTCCTTCCTGTCTTTAGCGCCTCTATCTCAACAGCGAAGCTGTTTGCCTGTGACAGACGTATTACAAAATAGCGAGCTTCACGCAACTCTGATGTAGTGATAAACGGAGGAAGCTCCTCAACGGCCTTCTTGGAGCGGCGAAGCTCTCTCTTCCTACGCAAGTTGAAGATAAAACGCTTACAGCGAGCGACGACGCGGATTAAGCGAGTAAGCGAAGAATACATATCGAGCAATTCCGGTCCTGAAAGCGATATTCGTGCGTGATGCACTCGGTTGGCCCCTGCCGATCTCGGCCACTGCTCAGAAGCCTGCGAAAGCCACGAAGGCCCATGCCACCAAAGATCCGATCTCGACAGATCCGCTGGGTCCGCGCCTCGAGTTGCCAAGTCCGCAGGATTCTCCTTGGTTCCAACGTGCGCCCAAGCAGCCGACGGCAACTCGGTCTGAATATATGAAACCCTATTTGCCACGAACGTCTTCCAATTACAAGGATGTTTCCGGAGCCACGTGAGCACAATCTGGCTGTCTGACCAAGCATACATTGGCAGAGATTTAAGAAAATCTAACTGTTGAATGTGACGAGTTTGACCAGAAGCGCGGCACCGCAGAGCTCTAAATTTGGAATACTCACTGTTTTTATTGGAGCCGCCTTCGTTTTTGCTGCCAATAACGAAACGCTGAACGATTCATCCTCTTTGCGGACTCGGAGGTAAACTACGGCCGCGTATGCTCGAGATGAAGCATCTGCGAACCCGTGAATCTGATACGAGTGGCCAGTCGCAGTTCCTAGCCACCTATCTATTGATAAACAGGATAACTCAGACAGCGATTTACAATAAATATACCACCGCTCTCGAAGCTCTGCAGGCAAGGGCGAATCCCACTCGCACTTCTGAATCCATATATCCTGCATCAGGATTTTCGCGATCACCGTGATAGGAGAGAGCCACCCGAGAGGATCGAACAAGCGAGCAATATTCGAGAGAACAGAGCGTTTAGTCGAGGCTGCAGATAGCTCAGCGATACCCGCCGCTCCGAACTTAAACTGATCTTGCACTGGACTCCACTGCACCCCGAGTGTCTTCACTGATTGATCGGAGTCAATCTCTTTCGCCGGGCCTTGCAACACCTTAGGAGGCAAAAGTTTCGGATGATTTGCGGCCCATTTGTCGAGCGATATACCAGCCGACTCTAAAATACCTTCGAGCTCCTGTCGTTTCCGCACTGCCGTAGATAGCTCATCCGCCCCTGCGAAGGTGTCGTCGACGTAAGTCTCGAACTTTATACACTGAGCTCCGAAAGGGAATTTGGCTCCTTCATCCTCAACTAATTGCGAGAGCGTGCGAATCGCTAAGAATGGAGCGCATACCGTTCCATACGTTACCGTCGTCAATCTGTAATCAACTGGGGGAGAATGAATCGAAGGAGACCAAACAATTCTTTGAAAATCTTGATCGGCTTTATTTACTCGAATCTGTCGAAACATTTTGACGATATCCGCTGTAAACGCATACAAATATCTCCTCCAATTAAGCAGAATTAACGAGAGATCACTCTGAAGAGGAGCTCCCGTAAACAAAAAATTATTGAGAAAGTGACCTTCTCGCGTACGTCTAGAGGCGTCGAAGACAACCCTAAGCTTCCATCTAGAAGTTGACTCCTGCACAACTGCATGGTGTGGTAAGTACCACGCTGTGTCCCGTGGCGCCTCAGAGTCCGCGATTCGCGTCATATGGCCTAAGCGCTCATACTCCTCCATAAATTCCGTATATGCCTGGGCTAACTTGGGATCACGAGCAAAGCGGCGATTCATGCTCGCGAGGGATCCAACCGCCATCTGCCTAGTCTCGTTAGCAACAGTAGGAAGCGACGGCTTTAAAGGGAGGTGAACTTCGTATCGTCCCTGCGTATCACGAGTATAATTTTCTCTAAATAACCTCTCGCACGCTTCATCGTCAGGCTGTAATTTAGAAGAGGGGGTCGGTAAATCTTCGAGAATCCAAAAGCGCTGTAGAGTTTCGTCGAGATCATGCATCGACGCGCAATGCATCACCTGCAGTGGCGTCTGCGACGCAGACTGCTCCGCCCGCCGTGAAACCTCCACCTGCAAAGCACCTGAAACTATCCATCCGAAAACAGTATTCTGAGCAACGAGCTGTAAGGAAGGAAAACGCTTCAGACCTGACTTCAACAGTTGTCCATACACATCCGCGCCTAAGATCAAGTCTACCTTATCTGAGACGAAAAATTCCGGGTCTGCTAATGCGAGCCCTGCGAACTGCTTAACGTCGATATTACTGATAGTTTCGACCGGAAGTTGCGACGTGAGTTTAGGGAGAACAAGTGCCTCCGTTTTAAGCTCGAATTTTTTATCAGCATTGGACTTGATAACCAGCTTCGTTGACCAGCGCGCGGTGCCTGCAGCACTGGCACCGACCCCTGACAATGGTACACTAATGCGCTCTCTTTTAAGCTCCAACAGCTGTACAACTGATTCTGACGCAAATGAAACTTCCGATCCTTGATCTAATAGCGCTCGCACATAGGTACTATCGCCCTTTGGACCGATAACGCGTACTCGTGCTGTTGCCAGGATGACCTTGCGCGTTAGGCGCGCAGTGCTGGCCGCGTGATGACTAGCAACAGGAGGTTTTGAGTCAGAACTCGAATCTCCGGCTTTCGATCCTTCAGAGTTTCCCGGAGTCGCTCGTGAGTTTCCCTGAAACTTAAGGTGCAAAAGTGAATGATGCTTTCCCTGACACACTGAGCAACGCCCCGAAGATTTGCAATTCTGAGCTCTATGCGCGCCAAGGCAATTAAAGCAAGCATTCAGACGCTTTGTAGTCACGAAGCGCTCGTGCGGATTTTTCTCCTTCAGCTGGAAACATTTAGCGAGTATGTGTGTGCCTGAACACAGAGGGCATTTGGAATTACCAGATGAACGAGAAGTACTCGCGTGATGCACCTTACGAGCTTGAGGCCCCGACAACGACGAAGAACTTGGTCTTTTTTCCGCTCTGCGATCAGCTGACACCATACTGAGAGCTTGAGCTCTTTTCTCGAGAAATCTCACAAGGTCTAAATATTTCGGGAGCGGCCGCGAGCGACCTTGTTCCACCGCATTTACCCTCGGATTTTCCCTCGGGGTTTCCTCTGCAGTCTCGAATGCCGAATCCTTCGTGCTCAGCTCAGCCTCCCACATCTTTCGAGATTCTGGATCTAATCGATCCGCCAATAAAAACACGAGCCATACGTCCCACTTATCTACAGGTAGCTTTAGACTGGCTAATGCACGATAGATCCGTTGCGCTTCATCAATGAAAGAGCGAAGTTCCGCAGCAGATTCCTTTTTCAAATGCGGAATTTCCATGAAGGATGTCAAAAGTAGATTAATGATCAAGCGAGGATTATCATAACGAGCCTTAAGCGCTTGCCACGTATTAGCGTAATTGACGTTGGTGGTGGTGGCGTCCTTGATCAGCTCGGCAGCTCCGTCCTTCAAGCACAATTTCAAATAGTGCAATTTCGTACCATCGGACAGAGTGGGTTTCGCCTCGTGCACAAGTGTAGTGAAAAGATCGCAAAAGCTCGCCCAGTCCTCGTATTTACCTGAGAAAGTAGGTAGAGGTATCGGCGGCAGCTTACCTATACGACCGTCCGAGCCAGCATCCGACATAGTGGAATCGATGTCAGCTCTATCGAATAAAGAGAGCAACGTCAAGAACTCGTCAGACGCATTCTCGTACACAGTCTGTATACGTTGAAACCACCTGTCCGCTACATATGCATCTGTCTCGGCATCTTCTCGAACAACTATCTCAGAGTGCGTCGTGCGCGCCTCTGCCCAGATATCCCTCACTGATTCCAAACGCGATTGAACCATGCTTGTATTAAGTGAGTCACGCGGCTTAGCTGCTAAACGAGAACGTATGCCCTCTATCTCGGTCTCGCGAGCCACCTGCAACGACGTCAGTTTCTTCAATACACTGGGAGCCATGACGCAATTCGCCGTAGTACAGAGGCGTGGAACAAATGTCTATAGCAAAGTATGCGTGGATGTTAAAATCTAAACAAAGTCGAGAGACTGTATGTATAATGGCTCGAACAACGCCGCACGCGCAGTGGCGGCGTTCGATGATCGCAGCGCGCGAGACCTGACACTCTTGATAATCGCCGCTCGGCGCGCGCTAAGGCGCCTCTATTCCGAGAAGCGAGCGAATACTCGCGCGTGGTGAGAAAACACGTTAACACTGCAACAGTCGAAAGCCACACTTGGCTGTAATTACAAATTTGAAGAACAAAGAACAAATGAAAACCGTTGCAGTGTGCACGCGATGCTCTGTAACTGTATAATATAACCTATATACTATGTCGCAAATCGAAATCGTAATCGATTTTACAATGATAAACGCACGAACAAATACAAAGAAAAGAAAAACCAGTCACTCACTCCTCACCCGGGGCACCATGAACAGAATTTAAGCAGAAAAGTAGAAAAAATGGGTGAGTGGAGACGAGGGATGGATGAGTGAGTGAAAGGGATTTCTCAATTAAAATACAAAGGTTTCGCGGAGAAGCTAACGCTTGCTGAGGCGTAAAAACCCTCACGGGGCAGAGGGAAAAGCCCCAGCAAGACGGGAATTTTATTTAACACAAAATTACAATGAAAATTAAAAGTAGATGCGCGGAACTTAACAATATACGTAATCGCGAGCTGAAGGATCCTTCGCAGCCTATCTCGAGAGCTCTCTTACCTCGTACAATCGTCGCTCTGGACAGAAGTGAATCGCGGCGTCGAACCTGGTCGTCAGTCGAGCCGGAACAGGGACGTGCGAGAAATGGCCTCTGCCCGCGTCAAGCGCGTCTCGACGTCTCGAGCACCAGACGCTTGTCGCCCGGACAACGATCACGTTGTCGCGAACTATGCACGTCCCTAGGGAGAAGCACGTCGTCCAAACGGCCGTGGCAGTCGTCCCTCACAAAGTCTATCGCACTGGCACACACTCACACACACGCGTACTCGCAGAGCTGCGTAAAGTGTCCGGGTTGTCCTGGAGGGATGTAGTCCGGGATGGCTCTTCAATCGGCGAAGTCGGAGATCGTGCGCACAGCTTGACGGTTCGATCAAGAGAGAGCGATTCCGCGGGCGCTAGCTCAACTGACCCAACAAAGCGCGAGGGGCGCATGCGCACGCATGAAATGGCGCGACGGCGAGTCAACGCAGCGACAGCGCGCGATATTCAAGTCTCGCCTGGCCTAACTAGTATACGCTACTGAGTTGAAATAACCCGAACAGTCGTCTTGGCCGCCGAATTTCACAATTGGTCCTTCCTTTGAAATAAATCCTCTATTGGCCTATCGAAAAACCACCACTAATTTATTCCTCTATCCTTGATTTCCACGAGCGCCTTCTTTTCCAATCCTAATTTCCTCATTGGTTAAGAAATTATTTACCGCCCTCTATATCCTCTAATTGGTATGCTAATCCGCACTCCCTTTATCAATAACGATCAATCAATCAATATCGATATCCATCTGGTAGCTCCACCTACAATACGCTCCACTAAACCTCTGATATTCCTGAAAATCTTAATATTCCGGAATATCAAAGTTTACCTCCACAATTCTATTATCTTCTACATCCACCACATAACAATCTATCACTAAATACTGCATTACAACTTTCCACGAAACCGAAGATGTTTCTCTATATCCAGGTTTACCATAGAATCTTCTCAAAATAATTCCACTTGTTTCAAAAATAAAAAACTATTCCTAAATACACAAATTTCACCTAGAAAATAAATAAATCCTCTAAATTCCACTATAATCCTCTATCAACAAAAATAATTCAGTCCTAAAAACGAAAAAAAACTTCTCAAACTTGAATGACAACCAGGAAATTATCAGTCATCTGAAACTAGGACAAGTAAAGGCAATTTCAAACTGTGATTGACCGCCAATTCTGAAATTAGAAATTATATGCAATATAATTTCCACTTCCCCTTTCCTAAAGAAAATATCCACCAAAAAGCATATTTTTATGAAGATAATGTTTTCCCTTAAACAATTTTATAAATATATAATTCTTTTGTTGTTATTATCGATCTCTCCGAGGCAATGGTTTAGAAAGGGTTTAAAAAATTAAAACTCCTTTCTTTTAAGAAACGACGTTTCGGCGATCATTGTCGCCCTCATCAGGATACTGTCAAAAAATCTTTTTATTACAATAAACATACAGACTTTAGAATGAACAGAGTATTACATAGAAAAGGCGATATTTTTGAAACTTATATATTGGAGCACATTTGATTTGTGTACATCTCGATAATCCTTTCCCCCGGCTAGTTAACAGCGGGGGAAGAGAGAGACCGAGTGACACAGCTATTATTTATACACTTTGTCAGCTACTGTCTCGGAAGTGAGGAAATAGCCGGCAATCGTCGCTTATATAGTGCGAAAAGTCTTTCGCGCGGTTTGTTTACATATGACGTCACGCATCACCTCATCCTTTCGATGTATACAAATTTGATTTTAAATCTTAAGCTGGTATATTAAATGTGTGTACACGTTATTGACTTTCTGGGTATCCTCTTTCATATTGATACCATTATCTTGCAAATGTATATGCATCATTTCCGAGATCAATCTTTTATTTAAATTGTTTTCTTTGTCTTTTGTTTTAAATCCTTCAAAATTAAAAGTATGATTGTACTTTTTACTATGCTCGGAAATGACACTGTCCTTAGATTTTCTATGTTCTTCAATACGTGTACACACATTTCTTTTTGTTTGGCCCACATATGTAGCCGTGCAATCGTTACATCCAAGATTATAAACAACATTTTTCTCTAGGTGTTTCTCTTTTTTATCCTTTCCTTTCACAATAATATTGCACATATTACTTTGTATTTTTGGAATGGTCGTAATGTTGTTTTTCTTAAATGAATGTCGCACCCGCTCATTGAAACCATCGATGTATGGTATGCTAATGTGATTGTTATATGTATTGTTTTTTGCACATTGCTCTGGTTTTTTAATCATTCTGATTGCAGATAATCGTTTTTTGACGTATTTTTCAACGAAAACAGAGGGGTAATCATTATCGAATTTTACAATATCAATGTTTTTCTGATGAAAACATTTATCCGATAACTTCACCGCCCTGTCAACTAGATTATACACCATGGCAATTTTTTGACTTATCGGGTGTTGCGAATTAAAGTGCAAAAATCTGCCAGAGAAAGTTGGTTTCGTGTACCAATCAGTTTTTATTTTATGTGTTTCATTAATCAATAATACGTCGAAAAAACTTATAGATTTGTTCACTTCCATTTCATGTGTAAATTGGAGTCTGCTATTATCGAATTAAATATTTTTAACGTCTCATCTACTTTTCCTTTCGGAATACAAGTAATGATATCGTCGACGTAACGGAAAAAGAACACAGGTTGATAAGTTAATTTTGAAATGCACTCTGTTTCGAGATCATCCATAACAATGTCAGCGAATAATCCCGAAATCGGGGAGCCCATAGGTGTACCAAAAAGTTGTTTATAAAATTTACCATTGAATTGGAAGTATGTATTATCCATAAGTAGACTACAAGCATCTAAAATCTCGTCAAGTGGAATTTCAAACTTTCTCGCTATTTGTATGTATCTTTTTTCAATACTATGAATGACTAGTGTTTTATCAATATTTGTATATAACGATTTTACGTCTAAGCTGACAAAATCGTTATATACAAATATTGATAAAACACTAGTCATGCAGAGTACGATTTTACGTCTAAGCTGACAAAATCGTCCCCGATTTCGAGATTATTCGCTGACATTGTTATGGATGATCTCGAAACGGAGTGCATTTCAAAATTAACTTATCAACCTGTGTTCTTTTTCCGTTATGTCGACGATATCATTACTTGTATTCCGAAAGGAAAAGTAGATGAGACGTTAATAATATTTAATTCGTATAATAGCAGACTCCAATTTACACATGAAATGGAAGTGAACAAATCCATAAGTTTTTTGGACGTATTATTGATTAATGAAACACATAAAATAAAAACTGATTGGTACACGAAACCAACTTTCTCTGGCAGATTTTTGCACTTTAATTCGCAACACCCGATAAGTCAAAAAATTGCCATGGTGTATAATCTAGTTGACAGGGCGGTGAAGTTATCGGATAAATGTTTTCATCAGAAAAACATTGATATTGTAAAATGTCTATTATTCGATAATGATTACCCCTCTGTTTTCGTTGAAAAATACGTCAAAAAACGATTATCTGCAATCAGAATGATTAAAAAACCAGAGCAATGTGCAAAAAACAATACATATAACAATCACATTAGCATACCATACATCGATGGTTTCAATGAGCGGGTGCGACATTCATTTAAGAAAAACAACATTACGACCATTCCAAAAATACAAAGTAATATGTGCAATATTATTGTGAAAGGAAAGGATAAAAAAGAGAAACACCTAGAGAAAAATGTTGTTTATAAACTTGGATGTAACGATTGCACAGCTACATATGTGGGCCAAACAAAAAGAAATGTGTGTACACGTATTGAAGAACATAGAAAATCTAAGGACAGTGTCATTTCCGAGCATAGTAAAAAGTACAATCATACATTTAATTTTGAAGGATTTAAAACAAAAGACAAAGAAAACAATTTAAATAAAAGATTGATCTCGGAAATGATGCATATACATTTGCAAGATAATGGTATCAATAAGAAAGAGGATACCCAGAAAGTCAATAACGTGTGCACACATTTAATATACCAGCTTAAGATTTAAAATCAAATTTGTATACATCGAAAGGATGAGGTGATGCGTGACGTCATATGTAAACAAACCGCGCGAAAGACTTTTCGCACTATATAAGCGACGATTGCCGGCTACTTCCTCACTTCCGAGACAGTAGCTGGCAAAGTGTATAAATAATAGCTGTGTCACTCGGTCTCTCTCTTCCCCCGCTGTTAACTAGCCGGAGGAAAGGATTATCGAGATGTACACAAATCAAATGTGCTCCAATATATAAGTTTCAAAAATATCGTCTTTTCTATGTAATACTCTGTTCATTTTAAAGTCTGTATGTTTATTGTAATAAAAAAAATTTTTGAAAGTTTCCTGATGAGGGCGACAATGATCGCCGAAACGTCGTTTCTTAAAAGAAAGGAGTTTTAATTTTTTAAACCCTTTCTAAACCATTGCCTCGGAGAGATCGATAATAACAACAAAAGAATTATAACAAACTACTGAGGGATAAAATCGTACTAGATAGTGTATACACACTCATCTAAATACATTAATTTTATAAATAATTCACCAAATGACCAGAATCTCTACGCCTCTTACAGTCTCTCACATCGTACGTATCCAAATCCCTAGTACTGTGAGTAGAGCTTGAAATAAGAATTCTTATCATTAATTGTAGGACCAAATTCTTGCCCCTGCACACCCAAAATCTTGTTTCTCTACACTCTTCTCAGATCGTCTCTTTGTAGTGCTTTTGTCCTTATGCATAGCACCCTTTGAGACATGTCGCACTACCTTCAAGTCTGAATCCTTAGGTTCATATCCTAATGTCTCCTTCTCCCAACAATTACCACTACTCAAACGAACCGGCCTTACAACGTTATGATTATAAACATTGCTCCCAAAATTACTAGTTCAACATGTCTTCTTCATAACGTCCGCCTTCTCACTCAAAGGTTGATCCACTATTTTTGAATTAACATTTAATTCTTCCAATGGCGGATCAGTTCTCAAATCGAAATCTTCTCCATGCGTCGTAATATTCTGTTTATTACTACTCTTCTTCTGACTCAATTTCTTTCTAACATCATCTTCGCTACCACTACTGCTGCTCCAATGACGTACTGTAGGTTCCTCACACTTCCTCAGTGTTCCGTGAAGTTTCTCGCTTCCATTGTCAACAGTAGATTTTCCCAAACCAATTTCTTCACCAATTGAAATATCTTGGGTGATACCAACTGATGAATCTTTACTTGCTGTGTGCAAGTTTTTATCCTCACTTCCTTCTCTAGAAACGCTGCCATACCAATTAGTAATCAGAGATTCGTGGTTTCCTCTATTTACTTCCACTAAAGTACTACCTCCATTACCATCTCCCAAATTTCCAATCTTATCACTAACAGTTCATACATTTATGCGAAGGCCAGGGAACTGAACTAAACCCCCGCTCTGCCATTTTCCAATTTGTTTAAAATATACAAATAATTGGCAATAAATATCTGTTACTGCCTGTGCATTACATGGATTTGCCTTATGTCCCATCTGTTGACACCTATAACATCTAGTGTCCGTACATTTACAGGCAATATGTCCATCCTTTCCATAAGCATAGCATTTCCTCGAATCCTGCTGATCATTCCCTCGTTGATCCTGGAAATTTCTTCTACGCTGTAAAAAACCACCATTTTGCCCTCCAATATCCAAACTTCCACCATTATTCCAACCGGAAGACTGCTGTTGCGGCTGCTTTTGTTGCTGATACTGATTTTTAAATTAAGTTGAAAACTGAATTTATTTGCAAAAATTCTAAACAGCAATTTTATTGGCTTAAACAGCTGAATTTCTACAGTGAATTCGCTATAAACAATTAAAGTCGGAATTTCACTTTTTTTTTTGGTTTTTCCTCTGCGTATTAAAAAGTATTGATCGCAGAGAAAAAAAATTTCGAATAAAAGATATTTCTTATACAATTTTGAACAACAATGTCAGCGGTGGCATATGTGTATCTTTAATAGTTTAGTTGTAAATTGTCAGTGAACGCGAATTCTGCCAAAATTGAAGATTCTTTATAACTATTAAAAAAGTTATTTTACGTTCTGTCTATTCTACAAAAAGATAGTACTCAATAAGTACTATAAGCGTGCAAAACCCGAATTCTCTATCTACTATAGTTTTTGTGTAATCAGGACCAATAATTTTTTATGATTCGCCAGCACTTTGAAAATAACAACTTGTTCAACTTTTGGTCGTTATTACACAAAATCTATAGTAGATATATATACACAAAAACTATAGTAGATATATATGTATAGGGTTTTGCACGCTTATAGTACGTATTGAGTACTATCTTTTCGTAGAATAACTTTTTCAATAATTATAAACAATTTTCCATTTTGGTAGAATTCGCGTTCATTGACAATTTATAACTAAACTATTAGATATAGACACATGCCGCCGCTGATACTCCGGTTCAAAATTTCATAAGAAATAACTTTTATTTGAAACTTCTTTCTCTGCGATTAATATTTTTCAATACGCAGAGGAAAACCCAAAAAAAGTGAAATTTCAACTTTCATTGTTTATCGCGAATTCGCTGTAGAAATTCATCTGTTTGCGGACTCGAATTGTTAAGGTACACACTCTTCCGAGGGGTTTAAGCCAATAATATTGCTGTTTAGAATTTTTCCGCGGAAAAATGCTAATTTGAATGGCCTAATGTATCAGTTTTTGTCTGTATCTTCGAGGCAAATTTTCTTAGCAATAACGGCTTTCAGGACCATATCTATGGATGAACTGTTAAAAAAGTGAATAAAAAACTCGATATTTTCATAATTTTGACCCTGTCATAACCTCTTAAGTTTGTCGTGTTTGCTGATTGCCCTGCAAATCCAGATGTTCTCACATTTATTCTTTATGTGTCTACCCCAGTTCAGTTTTGAGTCAATTGTGAATCCCAGGTACTTCACCCCCTTCGACAGTTTCAGTGGAATGCCATTCATGATAAGCCCATCTTGTACCTAGTCCTGCACAACATGACCTCCACCTTCCTGGGGTTCACACTTACCCTAACTGACCTACACCATTCCTCACACCAAGAAAACTATTTTTTTAAAAATAAACACTACATTTTCAAATTCGCTATCTAGTTTTTAGTTGTGAATTTTTATTAAATGGATTTAATTTACAATTACTAAGTTTTGTAAAAACTATTTAATATATTTAATAGTTTTATAAAAGTTTGAGTGTTTGTAATTAAAAATTTTATTTAAAAGTGAGTGTATAAGTGAATTTATTTTCGCAATTAAAAAAGACAATTCAAGATGAGTCCACACTCTAGAACTAGAGTGCATGGATCATCTTCACATGGAAAACACACATTTGGAAGAGCGAAGAGGAGACGAAAGGTTTTTCATGGCAAGAAGCAAAGAAAAAATCATCAGCAACTTTATTATTTTATTTATTTTATCATTATTTTATAAGTGAAGTATTTTATGTATTTACTGATCAGAAAAATTTTTTTTAATGTAAAATGAAAAATAAAATTTTTTGGTAATCTAACTATTTTTAATTTTTTTCAGGATTTAACCCAGGTCTGACCCCTTAACGCGTACTGCATGACCCCCGCCACTACATCTACGTCATCGCTTCCCGCCTTAATCAAAATCATCTGCATATACTTGCACGTTTATGCCTGCATCATTCAGCTTTTTCAGTAGATCATCAACTACCAGATACCATAACGCAGGTAAAAGCACGCCCCCTTTCGGATATTCCCTTCCCACTGTGCTTCTCCTGAAGCTCGAGCTCCAGTGTGCCTCAATTTCCCTACTACTTGGCATGCCCCGGATTGAGTTATACCTCATCCTACGTTTCACCTATTTCGGAACTTTCTAACTCTTGGGTTCCTCGGGTATCCTCTTTCTCTAGAGTTGGCAGTTCTCCTAATATGTCGTCAGATTTCTCTTAGCACCTTGGATTTCTCTTAAAGGTTGTCAACGTACTACTACTCCCAATGCAGAAAACAATTTGAGACCTTATTCGAAACCTTCCACCCCTCTATCATTGTTCAAAGAGACTTCGTTGCGAGAGTAATGTCGATGTCTTCTTCTCTTATCGAACTCTCGAACATCGGCCTATTGCCTACATTGGTCACCGGTAACTCTAGCAGCCTCTCCTTTCTTTCGTTTATATTAGAACTTCCCCAAACCGTATGGTGCGTATTTGCGTTGCATCCCATCATTTGTTCGTTTCCCTTCTTCTCACAGTCCCTGACTAGTGCGTCTGCATCCCTTGGTGGGCACTCTCTCTCAGATTGAATGTCTCCCGCTCCACATATATCACCTTAGCCGTAGCTATGTTCCTCGTGCAGTGCCTTGGTACTGTCTCTGCCTGCAGGCCCTTCATAATAATACATGCTCTTACCGAGTCCACCGTACTACTAATCAGGGTACCGTAACTGCTTTAACCTTTAACTTTGCCTTTGACAATCTGAGACTCCTGGATTAGGCAGATACTTGTGTCCCGGTGACCCGGCTCCTTGGTGACCTTATGTGACCCGGTCTCCACCCAAGTATCCGCCTTCAGGGTAGGGTTTTGACAACCTATGCTCTTGATCAACGCCCCGAGATCATGCGATCCGGAGTAGTAGATCAAAGCCCCAATCACCTTAGCTAGGTCCTTCATGCCTACTGTTTTGACCTGGAGTCCCTCACGCTTCCACATTTCAACCTTTCCCGCCACCCACACTTTATCCTCTTGCAGTTGAAGATTAACACGCCTCTCTGTTGTCCATTGGGATATTGACGAAAATTGGAAAAATAGGCGCCGTCAGGGTCGCTGATGATTTCCTTGTCAACACGATTGAGGATACCTTGGGCCTCCTCTGCGCTCAATCGAGTGCCAGGATACAGCAGAGGAATGATGGACACCTTCAATTCGGCTGCAACCGTCCTACTGTATGCCCTCTATCCTGTGCCTGAGTCCTCTGAGTGAGCCCTTCTGGAAGGCATCAGCTATGTCCTAGCCTCCGTCCTCCCTAGCGCCCGCATTTCTCAGTCATTGGGGTATCTCCCGAAACCTTCAAGATGCCTTTAGCCTTGGCCTCCGGCTTAGTAGCTTCAGCCTTTTGTTCCTTATTTGAACTAGGGAACCCCATAGTTTTTAACATATTTGAAACCTTCTCTTTGTTGCCTTTATCCATTTTGCTGTAACTGACAAGTGGGTGTATGAATATACGTGTCAGGTTACCCCTTACCACTTGGCCCCGCTGTCTCCCGGCGACCACCTACAGGAGAAACCTCGCCCCCCACCGATGGCCTCTGTGGAGCCCCTCACCCGGCTTATCCTGGCTCTATCCGGTCACCAACCGGCATTGACAGGCCGGGCGAGATTTTTCGCCGGTTGATAGGGCAGTCAGGTCATGTTGGTTAGACCGAACCAGGCCCCTGTGCTATCCGGCGGCTCAGGAGTGTTAGCAGTTTTCCCACTGTATCCTCCAGTGGGACGCGAAGACCGTCAGCGGAGTGGCGCCCAAGAGACCTCAGTACCCGACTGTATTCGTGTCCTTGTACTGTACTGTGTACCGTATTAGGCATTACCGCATTCACCCAGTAGGAGAGGCTCAGCCGTTTATCCCCGGGCTACTCTCTATCAAGGAGAGGGGGCTATGTACACACGTACGAACTTCTCCTTGCAAACCCTGGGCATCGTTCGAGAGCACCTGGACCTCATAAATAAAAAAAATGTTAAAGATTAATATTAAAAGAATTTCTTTTCAATGTTTGTTCATTGCGTCATAAGCTTTTGATTAAATGCAGTTAGAATCAGTTATCGTTCCTAAATTGAATTGGACAGCAATTTGAACTTTTGGGATAAACTGTTTTGCAGTAAGACGCCATGTTGAGATATTGAGATAGGGCTTCAATTCTTACGTTGTCTGTACTAAAAGTCATCTTTGAGGGCTAATCCAAGAAATTAATATCATTTTTTTATTTAACAATTTAGCCAGGAACACATTAATTTTGCATTTCGAAATACATGTATCTTACAGAAAATTCAATTCTGATTAACTTTTATCTCTGCCTTTTTTTGCATAAATTGAATAACAAAAAAGTTATTCAAGAAAAAAAACTATTTTTGTAACTTATTTTGTCCGTAGTCGAGAGTTTAGGGCTATTTTCAGTAAGTGGCTACCAATATATTTCAATGATAAAACAAACTATAGCACGAACTTTTTGTGACGTGGTAGATCTCTGCCTCTCTGCAACAAACATCCATGCACGTAATGACTCCTGTAATTGCTCTCGATGACCGTATTTAGTAGTATCGAATGGATGCCCGGTCCGTCGATACGCTTCCTGGGTTGCTCGGATATAGGTGTAGACTCTGCACTCAGGTTGTAGAATACGCGAAAAGGGGAATAAGGTTTCTCGTGAAATAATAACTCACTTTGACAATAACACTGTGCGATTTAGTTAAATACTCAAAACGGCTGGGAATAACGCAATGGTTGCACGCGGCTGTTTAGCGCTACGGTTGGTCAGCTCGTGCTGGTGTTAAGAACGTTGCACATTACCTGGCGTCAACTAGTTGAGCTCGTCCTCTCGTGCTGTGAAGCTCGTTCGGCAGTTTCTCAGCAAAAACAACGGCGGTTCCATGGCGGTATATCGATCTATGGCCTCTGGTCAGCTAGCTAAGTACTCCCATGTAATACTCAATACCTGTTGTTCGGCCGGGGTCGTCTCCTGTCCGTCGTGTCCCTATCTGTCTCGCTTGAACTCGTGGCTTTCCGCTATATCGTCATGCCTTCACTCTCACACAATCACTTTTCTCACGCGCAGACATTTTGTTCTCTTTCTCTCTCACACACGCATGTGCTCGCCGCTTGCTCGCCAACATGTTGGCGGTCACTTGCGCACGTTTACATCGTGCTCTTCGTCTCCTGGCTGAACTAAAGTCTTACTCTCTCTTTCCCGTTCTCGCTGCGCGCGGCTCTCCCTTCGGCCGCTCTCACCTCGTGGTACTGCGCGGCGCTGCTTCTCGTGGCGGACGACTGGTGGTTCCGCGTTACGCCTTTGCCTGGATATGCACTCCCACTGGCTATCTGCTGCTGTATATAACTGACTCCGGCTACTTCTTTGCTCCTGCAAACGCCACCGAGTGTAAGGCTCGTGAGTCTTGTACCGGATCGGGCGGTGTCCAGACGAGCATGCCGTTGTCGGGATCCCCGTCACATATGATACAAATTAGTTTTATAAGTTCTAATAAAATATATTTATAATTCTAAAAATTTTTAATAATTTAACAAAATAAAACATTGAAATTTGCTTTCAAAAGTGTTAGAAAAATTCTAACCTATTTTTTGGCTAACTCTAAGTTGATTTTATTGATATTTTTTCTTAAAGTTGAAGTTCTTTACATTGAACAAAATTGCCGAAATATTAAGAAAAAAGTTTCGTGTTTCGACTGCTATTTCGACTTCGCCACATTGAATTGGAAATTTCTCATGTACACACATTTAAAGAAAAACTATTTTATTCGTCGATAGGCAAAATTTTGACTTGATTATGTAACCATTTCCTTGTTAAAAATAATGATAACTGAAAGAAAATATTTTAAGTGAATTTTTAATTTTCTAAAAGACCTGGCTCAATTCTGATTACGGAAAACGAAAGAGCATACACGTAAATTGTAAGATACTATGTTTCAAAACAATACTTCACAATTTATTAATTTTTTAATAGACTTGAAAATGTACTTAGAACGTTGTTTATTTGTACCCTAATGGGTTAATGGATTAATAGTGCTTGAAATAATATATACTTATTTATTTATTTTTTCAAAAGAATATTTTATAATCATTTGTATTTTTTAGATTACAATGGTTCATGAAAGTAGTTACCAGCAATTACATCCATCTTCGGAGGGCGAAGGAGAGGGTGACAGTGAAGAAAGAGATGGTTGTAATGATGAAACGCCTCTAGATTCTGGTGTTATTATTCATGTAGTTCCAGAAAGTGGAAAAACGCGTTGGAATCATATAGAAGATTTAGATTCATTCTTTACAAGAATGTACCATTACCACCAAAAACATGGATTTGCTTGCATGATGCTTCAAGAAGTTTTTGAACTTGGACAATTTATTTTCGTTATAACTTTTTCAGTATTTCTTTTTCATTGTATTGATTATTCCATTTTATTTAAGTAAGTAACCATTTAACTACTATATAATATTTTACTATAATAATTTGTATTACTTTATATTTTAGGGATAAAAAGGTACATCCAGACACTGATAAAATATCTATTAGTGATGCCGTATTGACTTCGAAGGATTGTTTGGCGAGTATGGGTCTAGTAACTTGGATTTCTATTCTTGTAGCTAGTATTTTTTGGTTTCTTCGCGTAGTAAAAGTGCTATATCACATTGGACAATATTGGGACATTAAATCTTTTTTTAATATCGCATTAAAAATTAACGATAATGATTTAGACAATTTGACGTGGCATGAGATTCAAAAGAAGATAATCGAAGTCCAGAAAGAACAAGAAATGTGTATTCATAAAAAAGATCTGACCGAACTGGATATCTATCATAGAATATTGCGATTCAAAAACTACATAGTGGCAATGATTAACAAGTCTCTTCTTCCTGTTCATTTAAACGTTCCTTTATTTGGAGATATTATTTTTATGACGCAAGGATTAAAATATAATTTGGAGTTATTGCTATTTTGTAAGTATCTGTGAATATTCATTTATAATATTTAATAAGTATTAATTTTGTAACAAATTCTTTATTGGCCGTTGGCCTGAAACTTCTTCCTTCCTTTATATGAGAGTGAAAAGGTGGTAAATAGTAAAAGAACAGGAGTAGTGGTGATACGAGTAATAAACTAAAAGTAAAACACACTATTTAATTGTAACAAAATAAATACCAGAATCTGTTCTGAAAAATCCCTTACTTCTAAATTGTGCATATCATGATTAATGATAAAAAAAAATCGTAAGAAAAATCTCCGCGGTTACTCGCTATTATGACATACAAGTCAGCGGCCAGATATATATATATATATAAAACCGCTGCTAACTGACAATAAGTACCAGTATGCTTTCTCAAAGACAGTGAGTTCCTTTAACTGTTTACTATTTTAAATTATTGTAAACTAAAAATATATGAAATTGATTTTAAATTACAAAAACTAATAGAACTAGTTAAAATACTGAAATGGACTAGACTTTTCGATTGTATAATTTGCACTGTTAAAAAGCTTTTTTGAAAAAACAAAAATTCAATTTAGCAAACAAAATTGCTTGAATTTTAGATATGTTGAGGCGGCCATATTTAATTTTTAGTGCTAAATTTATAAAATCTGACAACAAATTCAGAAAGAGCAGGTCTTATTACGTAAAAATATGTTGATCTTTATAATATTTCGTTAATTTTACGTCTTGAACAGATCAAAATATCAATCGAATATGAAATGTCCACCTGACCGTTGGGGTTAAAAACCAATAGTAATGATAAAGTCGTAACAATTGGACATATTTTTAAAGGAAATTTAATGATCTATCAGAATACGAGATTAGACTCTGTACATCTATGGTACATAAGGACAAAAAATGTAGTTTTTTGAAAAAAATATCAAAATTTCATATACATTCTGAAAACAATATTGTAAAATTCTAATAGGATCTAAGTTGAGACTCAATTAGTCTACATACAAAATTTAAGTTTATTCTATCAATTCGTTCCAGAGATATGGTCTGGACATATTTTGCGCAGATACATACGTACGTACGTAAGTACATCTTACCCGGCCTCCTGGTCCTGCTCAGCTGCTCAGCTCCTTCGGCGGGCTATGGAGGGGTTCTCGGGTGCTAGGAAGTAGGTGTGCGCGGAATGATGTACACTCAATTTTTATGAGAGAGCGGGTGAGCAGATCACGCACACCCGTGCATTTATTCCGCGTACTTATTTACAAAAGGCGTGCACTCGTGGTGTGAAATTCTCGCGCCCGGTCGTCACGCTGGGCGCTGCGCAGATCCAGATCGGCGCAGCCAACGGCCTTTGCGTGCCCGCGCTCACAGGGCTCTGACCTGTGCTACGAACGCGCCTCGGGGTTCTCTGAGTCCCGGATCGTTGCCGCGAAAGAGAAAGAGAGAGAGAGAGAGAGAGAGAGAGAGAGAGAGAGAGAGAGAGAGAGAGAGAGAGAGAGAAAGGGCGCGAGGCCGACACTTACAAAGTGATCGCCGCCTCGGCTCGCAGTTGATTGGCGTTGTCATCGAACGCTCTTCTCGTGGCCGGAGTCCTCGTGGCTCCCGGCGCGGCGAAGGTCGGGCGGCTCGGCTGGCGGTGGCTCCGGACTCGCAGTCCTCGTCGTGGCCAGTAGTTAGGGCAGAGCTGATACCACGCCGAGCTGATCCCACGCCACTTCTTCAGTCGGTAAGTTAGATTTGCTCAGTGGGTAACTCAGTCGATAAAAGTAGGTCGCTATAAGGCCCCCGCCAGCAGCGCCACCCAGTCGCGAGTTCGCCAGCCCGCGTGTACGCTAATCACTTCCCACCCAGTACGCCAGCCTCCCCACCCGGTCGGTATGGCCCCAGCCTCCCCACGCAGTCGCGAGTACGCCAGCTCCAGCACCACCAGAGCTACCGCGCGCAAGTTTTAAAAAGAGTTAAATAATAAGACAAATGTTTGGCTACCAGTTTTCTATTTTCACATTACAGCTTATACTTGAAAGCATGGATTAACATATGCGGGATGCTATATTTAATGCAGATTCTGTCTAAGAGGCGCTACGCCTTCGATCGATTACGTGTGAAACGTCGTCCGAAAAAATATCCTTGCTCCTGCGCTTTTCCATTTGATTTACACGTCTCCGCTTTGTGTAGAACCTCTGAAAATTTGCTCGAAAACAGCTCCCCCTCTCTTGCGCTTTCCATTTAGTTTTCACGTCCCCACTTTTTCGAAAAAAGACTTAACACAGACTCTCTCTTAGAGACGCTTCGCCCTCGATTGCTTACCTCGAAAATATCATCCGAAAAAGTTCCCTTTCTCCTGCGCTTTTCCATTTGATTTACACGTCCCCACTTTTTCGAAAACACACAGCGAAGGACTAACTAGACCTTCATATTGTAACGAACTTAACGCCGGCGCTACGTTTATGAGTATTGAAGAAGATTCCCTTTCTCTAGCGTTTTTCCATACATATCTATTACTCCCACTTTTAGATTTTAAGGATGGATGGACACTGCGAACAGCCTCCCACTCTTGCACTTTAACATACACAGGATGTGGGGTCAGGAAGTGAGGAGGAAATATAAACAAAAGCTATTTTTGTGTTAAAAAGTTTTTTATTTCTTCAAAAAATCTACATCTCTTTTATTGATTGATTAGAGTTTTTTATAACCTTCTTGTTTAGGACAAGAATGATTATTGGTTGAGTATATACTAGTACACTTTTTCCAAACAGAATCTTTATTTTTCTGATCCTTAGATGTATCATTATCCAACCTGTCATAACTATGCTTTTCGGGAAAAGAGTTTGTGTGGCTAGAATACTTATCCATGTTCACTTTATTCTTTTATTTCAAGTAAAATTTTGTTAATTGTCTCAATATTAGTAGTAAGTGTTCTCAACTTTTCATCAATCTCATCTCTATGTAACTCAACTATTTCATCTAATTTAGATATTTCAGTTTGTAAATCAGATTTTACAGTTTAATTAACACTATGTAGAGTGTTTAAATTTACAACGTCGTTTAGTTCTTTAGGATCTGCTACATTGCACAGTCTATTGTCTTCTAAACTATACTGACTATCAGCAGTAAGTTTATATCCAATGCCGGAAGGTCCTTTGAAGTTATTCAAATGTCGTCCGAATACATCGACATTCATCATGAATTAATATTCAAATCCTTTATTATTGTAGCAGTCAGAACTTGACAATGATTTTTTGTAAGGATCAAAATTATTTTCAAAACCATATTGTTGTTGTTGTTGATGTTGCTGTTGTTGTTGTTGCTATTGCTGTTGTTGTTGTTGTTGTTGCTGGTTTTTCGAATTGTTGTAAGTAGTAGTTGTATTATTTTCTGAGCGAGGAGAAGTTTTTTCATTCAATTTTTCTGACGCGACGAGAAGTTGATATTCCTCTCCTTTCTGATTCTTCCACGAAGAGCCTTTTTTATCCATTTTAAGCTGTGTTGTTTCAGCTATGAATAATCCCAATCGACTGACATATTCATTTAAATTGTCCCATATATATAGCCAGCGTTTGTATCTAGTCTTGTAAAGGAGGGTCCAATATTCATTTTTTTTGTTTCTTTACTTCAAAAATAAGATCAGAATCTTTTATAGCCTTGTAATATTTCCACTGAGTTGAGCTGGATTTATCATCATCTTTCTTTTTCGTTTGCTGTTTATTCGCAGACTCGCCACTGTTACTTTGACCCATGATTGCTGCGTTAATACTAACTAATTAGTTTTTCAAACAAGCTTTATATAGTTTCATACAAGTTTCTTTATATCACCACTTATAGGATTGTATGTGACAATACGGTCATGTAAAATTAAGCAATACGCTGTAGTATTCGCAGATACATTATTTTTACATTCAAATTCGAGACGGACGTCTACGGCTGCCTGTTTGATAGACTCAGTTTGTTTAGAACAATTAATGACGATGAGAGGTGCTAAATCTTTAAATTCTTGTTTACTCAAAAGCGGATCTACTATTGAGCTTTCAGCGTAATATACATTTTGAAAATTTGCGTACATATCGTAAAGTAAGGCATACTGATTATTTGAAATATCAAGATTAAGGTTTCCGTACGAGTAACTCTGAGAGTTGAGGAAAAGTTTTACATTACTTATATGACAGTGATCAAATAAGCTAGCATTAATTGGGCGTATTGCTTTTCTCCCTTTCTGAAAGCCGAGAATGATGAAGCGTGGTTTTTCCAATTGATTTGATGTTTTCACTGTCCAAACATGCTGTCTTGTTGTTGGAAGAACTGCATACTCGTACAATTCCCACGAACGAAAACTTATAGGAATGGGTGCATCTTTGTGAAAGTAGTTGAATAATTGTATTTTTCGCCGATCTAATAGTACGTTTTAAAGTTTTCGTAGGAAGCTGCAGCTCCCTGTGCTGCTGTAGACTGTTGCACAACAGCATTGAAATCACTTCTCGATCTTGTGAGAATGAGTTCGTGCTTTACATTTACTACGATTTTGGGATAATCTTCGGCGAAGCCAAAAATCAATGACAGAGGAATACTGACATCAAAGTTTCCATTCTCATCTGTTATTTTTCCCAACTCAGAAGCGGCAGTCCAACCAGAATTTTCAAGATATTTTAGCTGACTTAGTAAGAAAGAAGTGTAACCTTTTATCAAAGTTGTTATAGCAACATTCTTACAGCAATCGATCTCAATAGCGTTCATCGCATATCAAATTTCCTCAAAAAGATGGCTGATGGCATTATTTACAAAATGAGTTGCTGTTAGAGCACGACCATCTGCTTTAGTAATCTTTCCACAAATGTTTAGAGAACTTTTAGATGGTAAGACACACAAATCTTGATGTTGAATTGCTATTCGAATTTCATCGCTATTATTGAATGCGAGTGATGTGTATGGTTGATGCGCGTGAACCTCATAATGTGAAACAGACTCGTCAAAGACGGCTGGAGCTTGTACATTAAGAATTTCCTCCATCTTTCACACAACAGCAGCAGATAAATGTACAACTTATTTTTTCAATTTTATTTTTTCTCCTCTTCTTCCACCACCACGCAGCACTTTGAGACCAAGATTTTGTAGAAACTGCAGATTTTGACGTGTTAATCGTTTGATCACTCGTTTGCGACTGACTGGCTGATGACATGCTGTGTCGTTAATATAGCTTTTCTTTGCATTGAAAACGATACTCATTTTAAACGCTCTTTAGATGTAATCGAACTGTAATAACTTCTCCTCGGAGATTAATTAAATCACCATCTTGATCTACTATACGCAATTGTAAGTGATCAATCACTTTCACAGATATTGATAAGTATATTATTTGTTTAGGAACTTCGATTATCTTGTAGCCAGATGGAATGGCAGGAAAAAATTCATGTATGGTATGAACTTTTTGCTGATTTATGTATGTTCCTGTTCTAATGTTACATTCGACTCGCGAAGCGTTTACTTTGAGAATGGTTACAGGTAAGTCTGAATCATCACTTACATAGGGTTTCAAAATTCTTGGAGTGAAGCCTAGGAGACGAGCAATAGAGTCTTGCGGTCGAAAATCTATTTCATGACTGCACTCGATCGAACAGCGCGATGTATTACTGTTAGGCTTGATAGTAATTGTTATACCTCGAGCATCGAGGAGTCCTTGTAGTGTTCGCTCAATATCTTCAATCTCATAACTGCCAGTAGGAATTTCAACGACTTCTTGACCAACATAAAACTTGTTACAGTTTACATCAATGTTTGGTATAGAATTGAAAGTGAGTAGTTCAAAAAACCCAATATTATACTGTTTATCATTATCCAGTTCTATGGGAGGAAAATAGTGTGTTTCAAGGATTGAGGAAGTGCCTGAAAGGCTGAGCGTCATCGACTCAGCAACTATCGTGAGTAGACTAATTTGAATTATCGAATCGGTTTGGTTTTATACAGTATGAAATTATCCTTGCGATTAAGCTGATTGCAAAGAAATTTGAGACAGAGATGACCACAGACGTAAGTTGAAAATGCTTGAGAAACTTTGATAATTATACTTTACTTGAGGAACATTCGAATAGTTCATGAGATCGAGAGGCGGTTGCAAGTCTCCGAAACTATCAAAATACACAACATCGTTACCAATTTTTCGATAAGCTACCCAATGCGTGCCGGATCCACTTGCATTATCTAGATTGATTATTGCCGATTCGTTGACTCGAGAACCATTTGAAGGTAAGGCATTTCGCACAAAAACTCCTCGAAAATGTGCTGTTTTCATTAATTTGGCATACTTAAGCAGATCGTAGTCAGTTAGGGCACGTTTTGGTAATCGTATTTCAACGAAGTTTTTCTTTTCTTCCTCCTCTTCTTCGTTTACTCTTCAAAGAGATTCCGAATCCTTTATGATAAGGTTTCAAGAACAGTCCTTTACCAAGCATCAATTTCTCAACTTTCCCATTATGTCTTTTTTGTTCTTCCATTTGTTTTTTAGCAGCATTTGCTCTGTTTATTGCTTGAGCTATTCCAGCTGCTCCTCCTGCAAGTGATCCTACTGCACTAAGACTAGCAAAAAGCCGAATGAGTGCTGGAAGAAAACCACCTACTTTGCTTGGTATGGATAATATGCGTGGAACGGCAACTTTACTTTTTCGACCAACTTTTTTCACTTACTCTCGAACTGTTTTCAATGCTGATTTAATCATTGAGCGAGAATCATTGCCAGCAATGGCAGATTTTGATAGTGTCTTGACTAATTTTTTTAGTGTAATCTTCTTTCCACGCTTTTTTCGCTTTGAAATTCTTTTACAACCTCCAGTACCCATACCAAACTTTGACTTTAACTTCATAGCACCGGTTACAGCAGCAGCTGCTGCTTTTTCTTTCAAACTAGCGTCTTTAGATTTCACTCTGTTCCACGCTTTCTCTGCTAAAATCTGATCAGCAGCGTTTCTCTCTTGAATGTTGTCTCGATTCTTTGAGTAAGCAATATCGTGTTCCTTACAAGCGACATCTAGAGGATTGATTCCAGAATCACCACGAGCTAAACGTTTTGCTAGTTTGGTGCCTGGACCACAGTACTTATAGTCGGGCAGATGAAGTTCAATAGGTAATTTATTCATCAGTGTATTCACAAAACCTGAACCCTGTTTTTTTTTTCTTTGCATGATGCTTTCTCGAGAAAAGCTCACGCGAGACTAACCGAAAAACTATAAATGCTCATATTTATAATATTTTGAGTTAGTAGTACTCGAGATGTAGAATGGATCTGGAGAAGCAGTTAGCAAAACTACCAGTGATAAATTTCGATCTTTTGGCGCAGCAACAGCAGCAAAAATACAGCATCGTCATGGAAAGTTGTTGCCAAACAGTATAAGAGCAGTATTTTGTGGACCATCGAATTGTCGAAAAACGAATGCTCTCCTATCTCTCATCATTCCTTCTAATGGTTTAAAATTTGATAACATTTACGTATACTCAAAATCTCTAAATCAACCAAAATATGAATTGTTGGAAAAATTTCTCGAGCCTCTCGATGGCATTGTGTCAGTCGTATGCACAAGTTCCAAAACACTTAGTGCGTGACAGTGTAAACTTGTTGGTAATTTTTCGACAAGATGATATGAATTTGATACATGTTTATAATGATCATGTTAACACCGATATGACGTATCAACGCTTCAAAGATATTTGTTCAATATGTAGGAATGATGGCAACCACAGCTTTCTCATAACTGACAAAGATCGTAATGTGGATGACGTTCGCTACAGAAACGGTTTTGATTAATTTGTAATAAATATACAGAATACTGAAAATGTTTAACATTTAGTTGTGAAACTTCAAACTATCAAGATGTCAAACTTTAACCAGAAAACGTCAGTCCTACGCGAAGTTGAGAAAGCTAGAAATGCTGTGAAAAGAAAGTACGATTTATTAAAATTACATAAATTTGAAGTGGAAAAAAATTTGAGTGACTCGTTCCGGCCAATTGTGAAACCGTTGGAAAAGCTTGTAGATGTAACTGAAAATAAAACAAGAAATAAGTGTGCAACCTCCTCCTCCTGAGATCAAGAAGGAAGCGAGAAAAAAGAAGAGAATTAAAAAGCTAGAACGAAGCGTTACAAAAAGTGATGATGATAGCATTGACGATGAATCTAACGATGTCCGAGAATCAACTTTTGAGTCAGCTCTTAGCGACTATTTAGCAGATGATTCTGAACTGAAAAAAACTATCATTAGATAAGATGAAAAATTAAGCGACACTGCTAATGAAAACCTGAAAATGTTATTTAGCGGAGACTTAAAATCTTTAGATACATTATATGGAGTGCGGAAAATGCGTGATGATTCGCTAATGATTGCAAATACTCCAATAAATTTCATACAGATAAATTTATAGTTGGTGATAAAGAGTATGTAAAAGCTCCAGGTCTAGTAGAGTTACTATTTAATAAACAACCTAACGATACTTTAATCACTGATGCTGATAAAAAAAATTACGCTACAATTTTGAAGGATACGAATGGACACAAAACATGTTACAGTGCAACTGAGAGTATTCGAGGAACAACAAGTAAAAAGTATACAAATTACATAAGTAAAATTTTAAAGTTTCGGCCAGCTAAAATTGGAACTGGCTTATACAAAATAGCACAAAGTCACATCCATACAGATTACTGCTACTGGGACGATCCAAACGAACTTGTAGATCGTTTGAGATTACTTATAGCTGAAACGTCTGCTGGTAATAATAATCATGTTAATGAAATACAGTCAATCGTTGAGGAACTTCGTGAGGCTGGAATCATCGCTTCAGCATCAAAATGAGCATCGATGTGTTAGGACGACGGCTCGTTCACGCTGACGTATTACGAGGACCTCCTGGAATAGGATTCAAGCTGACTAGTGATGGAAATTTTGATTTAGAGAATCGAAAGCTATGCAATGTAGGTAATACTACTGATCCAAATGATGCTACAAATTTGAAGTCTGTGAGAAAATTGATTAAGAAATGTTTCAAAACGAGCTAAATTCAAAATTGGTGATCAAGTACGTGTTAGCCGAAATAAGGGAGTTTTTGACAAGGGATATACACCTAATCGGTCAACTGAAGTTTTCACAGTAAAGCAAGTTTTAAACACAAAACCCTATACTTATCATTTGAAGGATTATCAAAACCAACCAATAGCTGGAGGATTCTACGAGGAGGAACTTCTCAAAACTAAATATCCTGATGTTTATTTGGTTGAAAAAGTTTTGAAAAAAAAGGCAATAAAGTTTTTGTTAAATGGCTAGGTTTCGACAATACGCATAATAGCTGGATAAATAAGACTGATATGTAATTTTACAATAAAGAAAATAAAAAGTAACTGTTTATTGTTTATTTATTTCATTCAACTTTTTTATAAGTATAGGCATTATAATTTTATTTGTTTGTGCAATTCTTCTTGCGAAACGTATTCGATCACGTGCAACCTGCTGCCACTTTCCACGTCGAGCTTCACGATGTGCAAATTTCCATTTGTGCATAATATGAATGGTTGGCTTATCATTGAAGCGAACGCGCTTTTTCCTGGAATTATCGGTCTCTAAATATTTATGTAAATTTTATGTGTTCGCTTATTTGAACTTACCCATTTTTAGCTATTTTGTAGTGTTCCCAAGCAAGTGTATCGGTACTATTCTTTAGAAGAAATCTCTTGTCATCGTAAGGGTTAAGTGCAACTTTTTGTTGTCGAATGGTTTCCACATTATGAAGCTTTGATCTTATAGCATACTGCTCGTGACTCTGAATGTTCGAATTTTTCAAACAATTCATGTAGTCATTAAAGTCAATGGTGTTCTGCACAATTGAAGCCTTGATACCCTTAACCTTTTTCATACAATCCTTATTATTCACACGTGTGCTATACATTTTGCTTCTCAACCCAATGGACTCTGTGAGAATCTATCCATTACACTCATCTTTCATTAGTCCAACAATTTTTTTGTTCATGCGAGGCATATTAAACATATTGTTTACAGGATAATCCGATGTAACAAACTTGTCAATATTTCGTTTCATATCTTCAAAAAAATCATCACGTTTAATGGCATAAACGAGACTATTAGTGTCGGTATAGAGTAATTTACAATTATTTTTATACTCTTTTCGCATATAGTTATAATGAAAGTAGTACATGTGTATCTTTGAGAAATCTAGAACTGTAAGTCCAACATAAATAGGTTTATTCATCAACATATCAATTTTATTCATTTGTATAGCAGCTCAATTCTCATTAAATATTGCACTGCTGTGAAAGGTTGGACTTGAAATTTGAGCCTCAATTCCATATCTTCCATCGTATTTACTCATAAGTTTCAGTATTACTCGTTTTCTAACATTTTCCATAGTTTTACTAAATACAGCATTATTCATTAATTTAAAAAAATTTTTTTCAAATTCATTTTTTGCGAATCGTTTTCAAAGTTTAATAGCTTAAATTAATGCTTTTTTCTTGACAATTTTTCCTAATTTATCCATAACTTGCGTTTCCAATGCGGTAAGCTATATATATGCGTCCCAAAATTAGTAAAATAGACCAAGCCTCCTAGCTCAAAAACACGTCATTTTTGGTCACGACACCTCTGGTAAAAACGGGCACCGCTGTTCGAAAGATAAAAATGCGTAGATTTCCTTATAAGTCGAAAAGTAAGAGAGTAACGTGAAATATAGATGAGAGCACATTTGTAGCTCTTAAAATTATGAACAAAATGACGTATCAAACGTCTCGATCGAATCAATAGAAGCGGAGATAGACGGTGCGGAAAAGCTTGTATATCTATATATATAACTCTCCTCTCGCCGCTATATATATAGATATACAAGCTTTTCCGCACCGTCTATCTCCGCTTCTATTGATTCGATCGATGCGTTTGATACGTCATTTTGTTCATAATTTTAAGAGCTACAAATGGGTTCTCTTCTATATTTTACGTTACTCCCTTACTTTTCGACTTATAAGGAAATAACCGAAAACTCGTACCTTTTTTCCGTTGTTTGATCAATTTCCGGAAATATTTCGTTTTCGAAATTTATATAGGCGTCATCTACGCATTTTCATCTTTCAAACAGCGGTGCCCGTATTTACCAGAGGTGTCGTGACCACTGCACATGCTAGGAAGCTTGGGCTAAAAATCAATCTACTTGAGAAGCATATATATACTATCGGTTCGAATGACGTAGTTACTTGTGTTTCGAACCGTATAACTTAGTCAAAAAAAATCGCATTAAAAATCGAAATACGAGGTGTGATGGCAAATTTAATTGTGCGTCGATTCGTATAAGTTTCATTACATAAAGTTAATTAGGCGATGAACAGTAGCGAATAGAAGCAAAAAAAATGCAGATTTTAGGTCACTTTCCAGGAAGGTCAATTTTGCAGGCCTACCATTTGCTCAAAAATGAAGCCACTGCATAGCAAAAAATCAGGCATATAGCCCAAAGGTTCCAGAACACACGCCCAAAAATTTTTCAAAAATGTTAATTAGTATTGCTAAAACATTAGCAAATGTAAAAAAAGTGTATCTCGGAGATGAAAAGCCGTATCAAGACGAGAGTGGACTCAAAAAATCGGAAAAAATTACAGCTTTTTAGAAATATTAAAATATATTTAGCAAAATTGTAAACTTTCGTGTGAGATGTGCGTTATGAGAAGAAGCCGGCGCGGTCCGTAGACAGTCTGGAGGAAAAGTGAAGTACATCGACGACGGAGGACGAGGTATACGTGACAAGTTGGTTTGAGGACTAGGACACAGACAAATCCATTTTTACATTTTTCGCTTATATTCGTGACTTCGCAATTGATTTTAATTTATTTCCTAATTTGTAATAAGATATATGATAACTCAAATCAGAAACTAATATTATTGTTTGTTATTAGAAAATAGCTTACCCCTAGAAAGTTAGAGAGAGAGAGACAGAGTAATACAAGTGTTGTTGTATATATTGTTACTTAAAATAATCAGAAAAATACCATTCAAACTGCATTTTAATTGTTGAAAAATGGCTGTTTACATGAAAATAAAAAATGTTCGTATATGTGCATATCTAATCTTTTTAATTTTGTTTGCGCGAAATTTGACCGTCATAAAAAGATTAGCTCGGAGGGTCTCGTCTTGGCAGCAGTCAGGTAAGAGAGGGTGGGTCTTATTGTGGAGACATCCGGGCTATAAAAACGGTTCCGAAGCTCGCTTTGCAATTTTCTTCGGCAGACGTTGCAGTCCTCCACCTGGACCATATATATATATATATATATATATATATATATATATATATATATATGGTTCCTAAAAACTAAAGTAATAACTAGATATACAAAACTTGTGAAAATCTCTCTCTCTTTCTCTCTCTCTCTCTCTACACACACACACACACACACACACACACACACACACACACATATAGTTACAGTCCTCCACCTGGACCATATATATATATATATATATATATATATATGGGTGGTTCTCTGACAAATCGAGCGGTCGATTTTTTGACCCTATCGAAAAAAAATTTTAAAATGTTCCTAAGAGACACATGAGTATCCCTGAATTTTTTCAGATTTTTTGCATCAAGTATCTTCGAGTTACAGAGGGTCAAAGTTGATGAAATCACGTTTTTTTGCTTTTTCTGGCTACTTTCATTAATTTGTAGATCCTCAGGAAAGCATTTTTCACTATAGAGATATATAACATTTTTTTCTGCAAATTTTCTAAACTAGTAAAAAAAAATATTTTTGATGTCGTATATATATGTTTTAAGAAAGTTATAAGTCATTTAAGTCTTAAAATCAAGTTTTAGGAAAGTTCGATCATCCGGATCATAACCAAAAAATTCATGAAGATACCTTATTTCAATTCAAAAAAGTCTGCGAAAGACCCAGAATGTCAGAGGCCTTGGTTTCTCTGTAAAAAATCATTATATCCGTTCATATATGAAAAAAATTTAGTTTTATTGCTATATCGAAGCATTTCACTAACCTTATCATTTTTTTAATGACTGAAATTATTATAAAAAAATTTACGTAATTGATAAAATTGGTTAAATTCTTGTATATAGCAATAAAACTAAATTTTTTTCATATATGAACGGAAATAAGGTATCTTCATGAATTTTTTGGTTATGATCCGGATGATCGAACTTTCCTAAAACTTGATTTTAAGACTTAAATGACTTATAACTTACTTAAAACATATATATACGACATCAAAAATATTTTTTTTGAATAGTTTAGAAAATTTGCAGAAAAAAATGTTATATATCTCTATAGTGAAAAATGCTTCCCTGAGGATCTACAAATTAATGAAAGTAGCCAGAAAAAGCAAAAAAACGTGATTTCATCAACTTTGACCCTCTGTAACTCGAAGATACTTGATGCAAAAAATCTGAAAAAATTCAGGGATACTCATGTGTCTCTTAGGAACATTTTAAAATTTTCAGACTTTTGTCTGTTATTGTATGATAGGAAGTGTGGTTATATAGGGTTAAGTGTATATGTGTAGTGTATTCGACTGAAATGTAGAGTTAAGTTTTCACTGTGCACCAGCTCTGTAAGAATCATAAACTGAATAATTTCTCTTACTTCGAGGTTTGCGTGCTTGTAATATTGATTCTGCTGCTCTCCTGTCAGGCGGATGCTTCCAAATGGATTCGTTGAATATTTTCCCGTTGTTTTATGTGTAGCCTCCATCGCATCTCCCAAGCATGCCAGGATCTGTCAAACTCTCTTTAATCAAAAATCTTCAGCTTTTGTTGGCTTTGACTCCCTGCCAACAAGCATTTTCACCAACTTATTGTTCCTGCTTGGCAAAGATGATGTCTGGATTTTTGATTAGTTGACTTTTTGTGAAAAAATGTTGTACAAATGGTATTCGACATTTTTCAACTGAATTATTATGGTCTTGAATGGTATTACCATAATACTTTGTCTACCGATCAATTCTGTGAGGAGTTAGATGGTTTTGATGTGAATAACATCTTTACGGACGTTCTAGAGTTTGAGTTGGTATGGGGGGTCTGCGTGAAAATTTGGAGGGGTAGGTGAAACCCAGAATTTGGTGAGAGAGCGAGGGGCACGCGGTCCCCACTACCGATAGTCTCTATACAACTGTCTTACAGCGAGACCTAGCTTCTTGGATATTGTGTGCGTAAGTGGGGAGCTTCTCACCCCCCACTCTCAGGCCCTTAACGCAGTATACAGTACACTGTCTACTACGCGTTGCAGCTTATACAGCGTTTAGGGCTTTCCCTATGAGTGTGTAAGTATATGTGGGCCAGAGTGCGGGCTAGCGTGTGTGTGTGTGCGAACGTGCGCGTGTGTATGTTTGTGTGTGTCTACTCCCTTTGCCTCTATGGTATACCTATAATATGTATATGTCTCGGTATATGGATACTTTGCGAGTGAACTTATATTATCTATAACTATATATACAAATAGTATATGGTGCCACTTTCTGTCAACCTCCCACCTCCTCCCCTCGGATCCCCAAAAGAGGGGGAAGCCGTGAGGAGGGGGTGTATTCGACAGAAAGTGGCACCATCAAATTATTCTTCTTCCTCTCTCGCGAGCCTCTCTCTCTCTTTCTCTCTCGTTTACCTCGTACAGCTGATGCGTCGTCTCTCTCTCTCTCTCTCTTACCTCGCACAGCTGATGCGTCGTCTCTCTCTCTCTCTCTCTTACCTCGCGCAGCTGATGCGCTCATCGCGCGTGGCTGGCTCGTGACTGGCGTGGCCTCTCTCTCTCTCTCTGGCTCCTTATTCTATCTTACGCTACGCCTAGACGCCCGCTTGCAGTTTGGCACGCGACTCTTTCTCTCTCTCTCTCTATACTTTAACCAGAGAACGCTGGCACTATCGATAAAGGAGGGGACACTAGCACTATCGGTTAACTGAAAGAAAAACACTTTATTTTACTTAAAAAACACTTTTAATAGGTTTAAAAGGCACTACCGAAAAACTATTTGCGGCACATATGCACAATAGGCACAGTGCCTACAAAAATTTGAACAGACTCCGCGGTCATCTCCAACGTTAATAGCTGATAACCGGATGCCGACACATGCTGGACAATCTCGTAAAAAAATAACTCGTCCAGATATAGCGGCTCCTCCTGGACCCTGTTGTTCGCCCAACGACTCGCTTCGCGCAGAGCGCGGACCGTCTGCCACGGGCTGAATTAAAAACAAAAACAATTAAATGATTATAAAAAATTATAATAATATATATGTAGACTTACGTTTATTCTCTGCCATGTACGGTGTCCTGGCCGGGGCTCATCCGGCTCCGGCTCCCCCGCACGCCTGGCTCTTTTACAAGCCCTCGTGTGCTGCCACAGCTCGAACTGTAACTAAAAAATTGTAAGTTAAAATATATTAAATAAAAAATATAATAAATGAAAATACTTACACACACAGCTGATGTTCTCATCGCTCGCATGTTGAAGACAAATGAATTTAGCTGGTGGACAATGCGCGTGCTACTAAAGCTGTTGCGCTTTTTTCTGCGCGACGAAAGTCGCGAACACCGTAATCAAGACGCGTTGCACGTGGGTGATGCTGCGCTTGCACTTTTTCTACGACCGCTAATGAAGAGCGTAAAATTTCACTACATATGTAGAGCCATGTTATAAGGCTTTTGTCGCTGATTGAATAAAAATGAATATAGCAGCGTAAACGTTTATGTCGTTTAAGATTGAATGCAGGCCACTTTCTGTCAGTATTCCTTTTCTGTCTTTCTTTGCGAGCTGTAGTATATTCGTTAACCAAAAAAAATGTTCCGTGCAACGGCCGCTCATTTAATTAAAATATTACGTTTAATTTTACACATAGCGTATACACGCAACCCCTATATGCGTAGTGTGTGCGTGGCGTTAAATAACCAAGCGCTCGAAAAATTATCGGTCGAAGATTTAAGGGGTTATGCCTGAGTTAAACCTGAAAAAAACAATTTATCAATTAATAGGTAATTAAAAATTATTAATAATGAATATAAAAAAAATTTTGTTTCCTAATGAAAATATACATATTAATAGTAAATTTCAATATTTTTAAAAAATTATTTATGCATACTTACTATGTAAATAGTTCCATGTATGCAGTACTAAATTTCTGCATATTTTTTCCTTTGCCGCATGAATTTTCAAGTTCTGGTTGATGAATTATTTCCAAACTGGATGGAAAATCTTCTAAATTGCCTTCTCCTCAGCTTGAACGCAGGAAATTACTGAAAAATAAAAATTTTTAATTTTAGCAACGTATAAGTTATAATATATGTAATTATAGTGAATGTTACGTATGTTTAGATACATAACATTCACTTTTGACTTATCTTTGCAAATTCTGTTCCGTTCAAGCAGTGAAGAAAGGCCTCCTGGAGTTCTCCAAAAAATTTCAGGTTGATTGGTCCATTGGTTCTTGAGAAATCATGCGGTAACTGAGCTAAGATGAGAAAAATTCAAAACTTGAGAAAAAAGCATTTAAAGTTTAACTTGAAATTTAATGATATAAAATATACTTACAATTTTTCTTCATACCTGGACCTTATTTAAGTCAAAGATATACGTATCCTGGTCATCTTTGTCAAGTTTGAGGATAATCCAAAAATTTTATTCGTGTCCAGTCCTCTGAAATGAAACAAAATGAAAAATCATTAAAAAAAGTAATTTTTCTAAATTTGAAACATTTTTATAATTAAGCTATAAAAATGCTTTTATTGTAAATAAATAAGTTTCTATACTTACATGTGATGAACAGAAGAGTAGAACTATCATCATCATATCAAGTTCATGTAGTTGAGAGGTTAGAGAAAACAGTCCATCAGGTGAGCTAAGGAGGCAGAAAGCAAGCAGACAGCTCCAATCAGCTGTTTAGCTTGCTCTCTGACCTACTTTTCAGCTAGACTGTTTTCTACAGAACTGATGCTGTGACATGTGTGATGTGTGTGTGAAAAGTGTTTAATGAAAAAAATTAAAAAAAAAAGGAAAACAAAAGTGAAAAAAACAGAAAAAAATTGTGAATGTGTTTCAGTGTTTTTTAGTGTTTGTGTTGTAAATTATGTTGTTTGTTTACAAGTGAGGTTGTGTATGGTGTATAAGTATTTGGTTATGTGTGTAATGTGTGTATGTGTGTTTAATAAGCACCAGCTCTGTAGAAGTCATCATCCTGATGACTTCTCTTTCTTTTGGCTCGTCGTGCTTCAAGTGTTGAGTGTAGTCATAAGCGTTACTTTGTTTTCCAACTTTTCTGCTGGAGTCGATGAAAGCAACTGCGTTACATGATGTACAGGTGATGGATAGCTTGCTACCAAGACCTCGTACATCAACTTCATCAAATTTGATGCATCCGCCACAAGCTTTACAAGCCAGAAACTCCTGCAATCCTGGCAGAAGCAAAGAAATGTCAAAGATTCTATTCTGAATTCCACTCGGTTCTACATAAATTGATTTTAATTTTTGTCTAGACCTAGACACAGGAATTTCTGGCGGTACTGATGTTGAGGTACCTGGTAAAGCTTGCGCAGCAGATCTTGAACTCCATTCCCTGGACGTTGAAGGAACTGTATCAGGCGTAGGTGATGCTGAAGTGATTGGTGTTGCTCGTTCTTGTTGTATAGATGTTGATGCTGATGCTGGTGCTGGTGCTGTTGTCGAAACTTCCCATTGCTGTTTTTGATGAAAAATCTTGGGTCTTCTCTTTCTTCTTCCAAATCTTCTTTTTCTGTCAGATGATCCTGAAACTCTATATCTTGAGTCTGGACTCATCTTGATCACAAATCACTCTCACTTACTCTACTTTTTAACCACAAATGCTATCAATATTATAAAATAAATTATTTAATAATATTGAGCAATGCAGAATAAAAGTTGATATGAAAATTCAAAGCAAGTGTTTTTGCGCTCTTGAATTCTCAATCATACGGTAAAACAGGTTACTAGATGAATAGCCTTTTCGAAAGAATATCGCGCGGCCCCGTCGGTAAGCGCCAAATTCAAAATTCGTTTTTTGCATAATTTTATTCATTGACGAATATTTGCGTCTAATTAATTTTTTATAAAGCATAATAAATAATCAAATGCTTTTTTAAAAATAAATTATTAATTTAAATAACAAAAAAGAGGAAAATGTGGAAATAAGCAATTTGCAAATTTTTAATATTGCATAATTTTACTCATTTTATTAATATCTTTTAACGGATTTTAATTGCATAATAGATATTTTTATTGTATTTTACATACAAATATTATGCATGAGAAGCATTAAAAGCTCGAAAAATAATCATGTTCAGTAACACAGCACTGACAAATAAAAACGCGAAAATTACGATTTTTTAAAAATAAGCTATTCGCACGCCTTCAGTTTTTGGTCTGTAGCTTTCTACCCAATTTTTTTTGGGCAAAAGGGACTTCAGCATCGTATTCTACAGACAATTTCCTATGAAAAAAGTCAATAAAAAAAAAATCGATTTTTTGACGACTTTAACTCAGGCATAACCCCTTAATACATAAACTTCGATTTTTTTTACGTCAGTGTGACATTGTCACACTGAATTACATGTTCGATGCCGGTGCTTTCCGCAACAGGGATGTACTCTCTTTAGTGGTAAATGTGATGAGAGAGCGCAACATTCAATCACAACCATTGGCTAGACGTATCATAGATCAGCATTGTAAGTATTTTTTATTATTGGTTTACTAACCTATATATAAATTATTAAACTTTTGGAGTCAATAAAGTGAATGAAATAAATAGATTTCGTCTATACAGTATATGAGAAAATCCATTTATTTCAATCACTTTTTTAGCTCATCTGTATATGAGGAAATCCATTTATTTCGTTCACTTTTTTGGCTAATGTATATGACGAGTTCCATTTATTTCGTTCAATTTTTTGACTCATGTATATGACGAGTTCCTATAACCCTATAACCCTATAACCCTATAACCCTATTTTGAAAATTTTTTTTTCGAAAATTTTTTTTGAAAATTTTTTTTTGAAAAATTTTTTTTGAAAATTTTTTTTCGAAAATTTTTTTTGAAAATTTTTTTTGAAAAATTTTTTTTGAAAATTTTTTTTCGAAAAAATTTTTTTTTGAAAATTTTTTTTGAAAATTTTTTTTTGAAAAATTTTTTTTCGAAAAATTTCACCGACTCTATATGAACTAAAACTACACCGACTCAATATGAAAAATTATGCTCAAACAATTCTTTTTTCTCCATGTTTTAGTTGTTAATGAAATGCTAGATGATGAAGAAGGAGACATATTTATCAAACTTTGCAAATACCAAGAAGATATTGAACCTCAACCATCAACATCATCGGAGCATGTAGCTATAACCAACAATAACGACAACAATAGTAGTAGCAGTAGTAGCACCAGTAGTAGTAGCAGTAGTTGTAGCAGCAGTAGCTGCGATACCTGTAGTGACAGTAGCGGTAGTAAAGCAGCCACTCCTTCAGGGTTTGAGTCGTTTACAGAAGAAGAGGAAGAAGAAGAAGAAGAGGAAGAAGAAGAAGAAGAAGAAGAAGAGGGAGAAGAAGAGGAAGAAGAAGAAGAAGAAGAAGAAGAGGGAGAAGAAGAAGATGATGAAGCAGTGACAAATCGTAAATACATATTAATTTTTATTTAGTATTTTTACATCTTAAAGGTGCATAAATATTACAGATATAACTTTGCAGAATGGTGAAGGACCACAACCACAATTTATTATCCAAGGAGAATCTTATCGACATTATCGACGCTTTGGCTATAGAGGCCGTTACATTAGAGGAGTAATAGCTGCACCACCCCCAGACGTTGATGTTTATTATTGGTTAGAAGGGTGTATTCGTGATCTACATCGAAACCTGTGTGATCAAAGTGACCCTACTGACTATGTTGGTGTGACCATTAATTCCACAAGATTTAATCACGGTCCTCTATGGCTTTCCTTTCGGCTAGCTCAAGATTTCAAAGCAGATGATCTTTGGCAATTATTGTATAATGCAGTACAAAGCATGAACAACTTTGACATAAAAGATGATTTATCTATAAATTGTGCAATTGTAAAAAATGTATCAGGAACCGGTCGTGTAAAATTAACTGAGGAAGCTGTAAACAAAAACTCAATAGCCCAAATCCGAAACGATGATAATTTGTGTTTACCACGTAGTTTGTCTGTAGCTTATGCTTATGCTCTAAGAGGACATATACGTACGGGCCAGTTACATAATCGTTATGTATCCATCCGACGAACAAATGCAAGAGCTCAAAAAAATGCAGCTGAACAATTAAGAGCTTTAGCAGATATTCAAATACCTCCGGAAGGTTGCGGCCTTGAAGAAATTCATCGATTTCAAATATTTTTTGCCGAAAAAGGTGCTGCTATTGTTGTATACTTTTTTAGAACTTTTGGACGTGGAAGTCCACCATGTTACGATGGTACAAGATTTGTTTTAGAAACCCATGGTAGAATTGATTACACTCTAAACATTATGTATTATGAAGATTCACATCACTATCAGCCGATTTAAAATTTAATAGGTGCAACAGGAAGCCGTGGTTATTGTATACCTTGTAACATGAGTTACATTCGTATGGAAGACCATAGATCTTCAAATAAGTGCTATAAATGTATGAGAGTACCAATGTGTGCAATATCTGAAAACTTAAAACAATGTGACCATTGTCTTAGAACATTTTTTGGGGACGAATGCTATAACCACCATTTATTAATAGGTTCATTTAATCGAACCTCTAGTACATGCAAAAAAATCAAATTTTGTCAATATTGTTATAAAACGGTACGCACAGAAAATCGCAACGAAAAAAGACACATATGCGGTGAAACGTTTTGTAAAACGTGTAAAAAACGTTTACCTATTAATCATTTATGCCATGTACTCCCATTAAAGAATAAGCGAAAATCAGTTGATTTGCTATATCTATTCTATGATTTTGAAACACAACAATCATCAGCAATGCCGGGAGATGTAGAAAAGAAACTTCCTGTACCAAATTTATGTGTTGTGCAACAAGTGTGCACCCGTTGTATAGAAAATGACGATATTTCAACTGCATGTCTATTCTGTGGTGTGCGTGAACATATTTTTACAGAAAATCCTGTAAAAAATTTGTTGGATTTTGTATTGCAACCAAGAAACCAGTTTGTAAATGTTATATGTATAGCCCATAATTCTCAAGGTTTTGATGCAGAATTTATATTTAAATATCTTGTCGAACGGTATGAAAATAATCGCTCATCACCTTCTGTCATAATGAATGGTTCAAAAATCATCCTAATAGAGATTTTACATGTTAAATTCATTGATAGTCTAAATTACTTTCATATGGCATTAAACAGTTTACCAAAGGCATATGGTTTATCAGAGTTTGAAAAAGGATTCTTCCCACATCTATTTAACACGCCTGAAAATCAGAACTATGTTGGGCAAATGCCTCCAGTAGAAATGTATACACCTGGTACAATGGACGTACATCCAAGAAGCAAATTCTTCGAGTGGTATAATGAACAAACTTCAAACAACTATATTTTTAACTTTCAAAGTGAAATTGTAAAATATTGTAAACAAGATGTTGCAATTTTAAGACTTGCTTGTGTAGCTTTTCGAAAAAATTTTATGGAGTTTAATGTTGATCCATTTTCGGAGTGTACAACCATCGCATCAACATGTATGCGTGTTTTTCGCAAAAACTTTTTAAACATGAATCAAATTGGTATAATACCACCTCGCGGTTATAGAAGAACGAATAATCAATCTTGCAAGGCTATAGCATGGTTGTATTGGATGGAGCAACGTGTTTTGAATTGTTATATAGAACACGCTGGGCACGGTCGAGAGAGAAGTTTAGTTGAAGGTATCCTCGTAGACGGTTTTTGTGAAACACAAGATGACAACCAAAATAAAGGTACAGTGTTACAATTTCATGGTTGTTTTTGGCATGGTTGTCCACGTTGCTACAGAATAAACAGAGAGTTGGTATTATCAAACGATGAAACAATGGATGACAGATACGAGAGAACACTAGTCATATCAAACAAAATAAGAACCAGTGGATACAGACTGATTGAAAAATGGGAATGTGCTTTTAACAAGGAGGTTGATGAAAATGATCATTTAAAACAATTTGTGAAAGAAAATGAGCAAAATGTGGAACGAAAACCTTTGGACTCGAGGGATGCCTTTTTTGGCGGTAGAACAGGTAATACTATAAAATTGATAGACTGTCAAGAAGGAGAAAAAATTAAATATGTGGATGTGTGTTCATTATACCCATACATATGCAAGTATTCCAAATACCCTATTGGGCATCCGAAGATATATGTAGGTCAAGAAGAATGTAGTCAAATAATAGACGCAAACAATGACATATCTCAAGTAAACGGTTTAATTTCTTGTGCAATTCTACCACCACGAAATATGTATCATCCTGTTCTGCCTGTAAAAATGCACAATAAATTGATGTTTCCGCTTTGTCGAACATGTTGCGAAGAAATGATACAGCATAACTGTACGCATGATGAAATAATCGACCGTATTTTACACGGTACATGGGTTTCCGAAGAGGTCAAAGAAGCTGTGAAAATGGGTTATATTGTTCAAGAAGTATATGAGATCTGGCAATATGAAATGACGCAATACGATCGTACTACTCGCGAAGGAAGTTTATTCAGCAAATATATAGATGCATTCTATGAACGAAAAGCAAAAGCATCAGGATTTCCTCCTAACTGTCGTACAGAAGAAGAGAAACAACACTATATAACACAAATGAGAGACACCGAAGGTATTACTCTGGAAAATAATAATATAAGCTACAATGCTGGTTTACGCTCCGTTGCCAAACTGTGTTTAAATTCATTATGGGGTAAATTTGGACAGCGTGAAAATATGACGAAGATAGAGGTAGTAAAAACACCTGAAAGATTGATAGAATTATTAACAAGTGCAGAAATAACTGTTAATGGTATTTTGCCTGTTAATGACGACACTCTTTACGTCAATTGGTTTTACACAGTAGAAACTCTCACGACGGGATCACCAACAACGAATGTTGTGGTAGCAGCTTTTACTACAGCACAGGCACGGCTTAAACTTTTTAAATATTTACATCTATTAGGACCTCGTGCACTTTATTATGATACAGATTCAGTTTTCTACATCACCAGAAATGATCAAGATTACGATTTACCGATAGGTACAGGATTGGGTGATCTCACCGATGAATTAGCTGATAAAGGTATAGGTAGTTTCATATCTACATTTATATCAGGAGGTCCTAAATTTTTGCGTACAAATGTCAAAAACCAGATGGTTCTACAGATTTTGTATGCAAAATTAAGGGTATACGTTTAAATTTTGCTAATAGCCAAGAAATAAATTTTGATTCGATTCGACAATTGATCATTTCACAACAGAGTGAAATTGTGTTATCAAATACTGCTATTCGTCGAACTGCGTTCCATGATGTCATTACTCAGCAGGAGTCGAAAACGTGTAAACCAGTATATAGTAAACGGCGATTCATCGGATTGGACAAGAGTTACCCGTACGGGTACATAATTCCACTTAATGACGAATAAAAAAATATCAACAAACAACGATTCATTGGATTGGCCAACCAGTAGAACCACTCCCCGCCTCTACATAAAGCAGCCCAATGATGAGTAAAGAAAACAACAGTAGTTCGTTTGATTGGCCAAGAGTTAACCCCCACGTTTATATTAAACCGTCCAATGATGAATCAAGAAAAGTATAAGCAATGTTCTTATCCGTAGCGAGTTTAGACCCTTCCACTAGCAATCTTTTTAACAACCTCAGCACTAATAAAGCATGAAGATGACGATGGTGGGGGATCTGTATATAAGTAGGAGCACATATTCAAGCAATACCGTCTTGTTCCAAATACCGCCTTGTAAAGACTTGTAGAGCTGCAGCAGACACCGCAAATTTTCTTAATTAAAAGTATGTATATCTATTATTAATTTATTATTATCACAGTAATGTATAAATTATTAATTTAGCAAAATATATCTTTATAGATGGATCTAAAAATTCTTAACAGGATTGCTAGTGGAACCTTCCTTCCATCAAAGAAAGTAACAGAGCTTGTCGTTGACCATCGATACGTGATAACAAAGTTAAACAACGTCAGCACACACTATGGCGAAAAAATCACAGCCGATTTAGACGGTGAATTCCAAATATTCCTACCTTCACGAGTATCTACTGCATTGGTGAACAATAGCGAATTTCTTCAAAGTTTGCGCGAAGAAACTAACAAAATGAAATTATTTTTATTGTATAAAGGTAACGGTGTGATAGAATTCTCTGGACTATAATAAACTGTGTATTCTATAGTAAAATGTAGAAATGAAATAAAATAAAATGTTGAAATGAAATAAAGCTATAAGTAAAGATTAAAAAATATATTTCTGTGTTGATATTTATTAAATATTCGTTATGATTATCGTAATACCCGCTGCTACTGTTTACAATAAATTTGATGATTTGCACATTCTTGTTATATGATCTAACAATCGTGAATTCTCAACCTTGATATCCACACTACATAGCTCGTTCTAGAATAGTATTAAAGGAATGTCACGATACAGCTCGTATCAATATAACGTTAGATCTTAATGTGTTAACATAGCCATGGATTATAGATTTGAAGTAGTAAGACTGCGAAGTTTTGAGAACTGGCCATCTCAACATGTACAACCGACGGAGCTAGCAGCAGCAGGTTTTTACTTTACCAAACAGATCGATAGAGTACGATGTTTTGAATGTTCAACGGAGATTTGTCGTTGGGAAGAAGGAGATAATCCCATGGTGGAACATCAACGTTGGGGTGGACGCTGCCGATTTATTTGTAAGAAACCTTGTGGTAACGTACCGATTGTTGTTAATGAATGTTTGACACCCATGGACCGTGGACGAGACGTTTGTGGATCGTTAAAATTTCCCAATCAAACAAATGAAAACAAGCACGTAGTGACATATGAAAAAGAAAAAACCAGCGGTGATGAACATCTTTGTAAAATATGCTATCATGAAAAACTCGAAATGGTATTTTTGCCATGTGGTCATATTCTTACTTGCATGAAATGTGGACCAAGAATGAAAAAATGCTGTGTTTGCCGTCAGAAGATCACTACAATTATACGTGTTTTCTTTTCTTAGCTTAGTAATGTTGGATCAGTCTTACGTCATCACTACTCTGAACGAGTAGTCTATTTAGGAGAAAACTTCCCCCTCCATTCTTATTCTGATAATGGTACAAAAAGACTTGTATTCACTGTAATCGGCGAAGAGTTCGTTAGTATTTGCAATGTCTATGCAGTGGAAACATCCGTTCACTTCGATTTTGTGTGGTCCAACAGGTTGCGGCAAAACAGAATTTGTAAAAAAATTCATAAAATACATTGATCAGTTGTGTGACACCGAAATCAAACGTATTATTGTTTACTACGCAGAGTGGCAATCGAGTTACAAGACTTTTAAAGGTAGAAACATTGAATTTCGTGAAGGGTTACCACAAAGTTCAGATTACGCTAACGATCCAAGACCTAAACTAATAATAATTGATGATTTAATGCGTGAAACATCGTCTGGAGGAGCAATTATTGACATTTTCTCAAAAGGTTCTCACCATCACTCGCTTTCGGTATTCTACATCAGCCAGAATATATTTCATCAAGGTAAAGGCCAACGTGATATATCGTTGAACGCCCAGTATATAGTAATTTTTAGAAATTTACGCGATAGATCGCAAATTTTACATCTTTCACGACAAATATATCCAGATAATCCAAAGTTTTTACAAGAGGCTTATTGGGATGCAACTTCAAAAGCTTACGGTTATCTCTTACTGGATTTGAAACAAGATACAGTCGAAAATTGTCGATTTCGAAGTTGCATTTTTCCAAGTGACGAACACCAGTACGTGTATGTACCTAAAAAAAAGAGTAAGAGCGATCAATCTTCCAACCTAACACCGGTTGTTTCTCTCTAATGGCTCCGCATAACCACTCACCGTTTCGGCGAAAAGAAGCTGTGATTCTTGAGGCTATCCATCATCTTAATACTAATCAAAGGAATGCTCTTATACAAAGATTAGATAATAAAATAGTTAGACGTATCTGGGAGTGTGCATTAAATGTACTTGTTGGAAACATACCTCTTCAAAAGAAACATAAAACGAATCTGCGTAAACACGTAAATACTCTTCGACGATTAGCAGAACCTTCTGTGAGTTTATCGAAGAAGAAGAAAATTATTGTACAACGTGGTGGGTTTTTACCTGCATTACTTGCGCCTATTATTGGAACAGTTTTGACGGCCCTCATCAGCAGATAAAATGGAACATGCTCGAAAAATGGTTCTATTACCACAAGAATCGTTGGATCGTCTCCAATGTACACTAACGGCTTGCGAACGACAACCAGAACAGCAGTTAAATCAGGTGTTAAAATCTGTACAAACACCGGGGTCCGTGACTAGCAGGTTGGATGCAGAAATGAGTGAAATATTAAATTCACCATTATATAAAAATGAGAGAGAAAAATGGTCATTGTTCGCGAAGTCCTGCAGCGTTATTTACATTTCAAAAATAATAATGACAATATAGATGTGTGTGTTGATAAAATTAAGAAAGACAGCAGAGATGATAAAACGAAGAAAGATGAGGAAATAGATAGGGACGATGCTATTATTGAAACTGTACCAACACGCTACAGAAATAATGCAGCTAAACTCTTAAAACGGTTACATGTTAGTGATAATATAAAGTGGGATCACAATGGTGGTATTACCATACATGGAAAGCGTGTTAGTAATGGTAATATTATTGACTTGATAAATTACGCTATGAGAGAAAGAAAATCTGCTGTACCACCACCAGGGCATTTGCAATTTGCCAAAGTGCTTCACGATTTGTGTGTTCCAAGAGAATACCTTGGAAATAAGCGTATATTGAAAAACATGACCCAAACGGTAGCTGATAAAATAGATGGCGTTGCTATCTTTCCAACACAACAAAATGATGAATCAGACAGCAGCAGCGGTAGTACATCAATAGCCAGCCAGGAGGATAATGAGAATCAAGATTTTGCTACACCGCCAGTGGGTGTCAGTGTACGAAAAAAATTTTTACTACTCCCAAAAGAAAACCAGTCATAGGAACACAAAAATGGAAGACGCTAACCGCTTCGGCCAAAACAAAGAAGAAGAAGAACTAGTTATTTATAGCGAAAAAAAAGAAGATCAGAATAGTGTTTTAGATGAATTAATTAATTTACATCCTTTTGAAATGCATGTACCTGGTTACAAATTTTGCGGACCTGGTACGAAATTGGCTGAGCGTATTGAACGAGGCGATGTTGGTATAAACCCTTTAGATGAGGCTTGTCGTCAACACGATATGACTTATGCAGACAAAAAAGGAGATCGCCGTCAAGCTGACGCCGATGAATTTTAGCCGAATACGCATTTTCCCGTATGTTAGCGGGTGAAACACCACCGGATGAGAGAACTTTGGCATTGATGACAGCTTGTTGTATGGTGAGCAAAATAACGTTTGAAAAGTTTTTTTCCCGTATCA